>CAUYQU010031479.1:0-14794 GCA_963574635.1 Cheracebus regulus
CTTTTGCCGTGCAAAAGCTGTGGAGTTTGATTAGGTCCCATTTGTCTATTTTGGCTTTTGTTGCCAATGCTTTTGGCGTTTTGGTCATGAAGTCCTTGCCTACACCTATGTCCTGTATGGTTTTGCCTAGATTTTCTTCTAATATAGAACAAAAATCTTGGAATGGGAACTTAGAGAAGTAGTTATAAAACTATTTTTAATGAAGCCAATCAATGAAATGTAGACTTATACAAATCTATTATATTAAAAAATCATTTTAATTCATTCTGATTGTGATGTTTTAGGATTCAATTGACTTGGTAGGAAATTTTGAACTTAGAAAATTTTTAAATGTAAATACTAATTTTTTTTTTAAAAAAAGACAATTTTACTTGGAGCAAAATAAAATTTGGCTTTGTTGTTAACTTTTTATTAATGTGGGGGTAGAAGAATTGTTATAAATTTTGAATTCAATTCCTCAAAACTATCCACATTTTAGGAATAATCTCACAATAGAAATTATCCTTTTATACAAATGAATAAAATAAGATAGATAAAAGTTTATATGAGAACTTGATAAGTTCAGTGACGGTCATTTCTAACTAAGGTAACCTTTAGGGATAATTGGTGATATTGAAATGTATCCTAAACAAAGAATGAGAACTCTGAATTCCAATTCAAGTTTTTATGCTAATTTACTATGTTTTATAACAGATAAGTCTTTTCCTAATTAACTGGAAATCTTCATCTACAAAATAAGGGGATAAGACATCTTAATTTGCTATATTTATGTTTAAAACTAAGGTCCTCAGTGAACGATAGTATGTAAAGAGTCATAATCAAGTCTTAATTAATCCACACGCTGTACTTAGAACTCATATTCAAATAGACAAAAAAACAAAACAAATAATAATCCAGTCCAGGAGTCTTATCATACATTATACTTACTGAGATTGGTCTGGATATTTTTTTTTCCCCTCACTCACTCTTGACATTCAGATCCAGTTGGATCTTGTAGCTCTGATCAGTTCTGAATTCCACATTCTAACAAATAAAAAGGGCATAAGAATATTTTTGATTCTAGAAAACTATTTCTCACACTGTCCTTTTTAGAATTGTTTGTTTAATATACTGTCTCATCTATTCCACTTCCTACCTGGGTTGCTTTATAAAATTTTAAAATTACTATAATAAGTTTTGTGGATAAATGTTTTAAAGAAAATTGGAACATGTTTTAACTATAAATATATATAGTATAACTAAATATAATAAAGTAAATTTACTTAACACACCTGTATGAGTCAATGGGATATTAAGATTCACAGCTGAGTTAATATAAAAGTAACTGATTTAGCCATTTCATAATATATACACATATCAAAGCACCATGTTACATACCATATATATATATACATATATATATACACACATATGTATATATACATATATATATATATACAATTTTTGTCAGTTAAAAATTGATTGTATTATTATGCTTTATAGAATGTACCTTATGTATATTATTTTATATTCACCAAATATCTAAAACAGTATTTTAATACCTAAAAGTGTAAGGAAAAAAGAAAAAATACTAAAAGAAAACCTGGAACACAGGAAACCTCATCTGTGTTAAATGTTGAAATTTTTGAAAATGTGAGATAGATGTTTCTAAAATTCTGGAGACCATTGTCTACAGAGTCTCCAATAGCTTCTTTTTATAATTAAAATACAAAATAAACAAGATAGTGAACAAAAAATGTAAAAGTACTAATGCAGTGTATTAGAGTAAAACTAAACAAGCTTTAAAAATTGGAACCTTGAATTTGTTGCACATTATACAGTATATAAAGTGATTGAAATAAATAGATCAGAAAAAAAGCATATCCTTCATTTTAAAAAAATTCAAACCATCATTAGGATTAGTTATTATGAATGCTGAAAAGTAGATGAAATATTGTAGTTTAGAGTTACATTTTTTATTGTCAAGTTTGCAGAATAAGCTGAAAGCATCATGTTTGAGTATACCTATGTCAAATATTTACCATTTTAACAAATGCATGTAGCTTTCCTTACATTTCTGTCAGAGAAACCATGTTATCTGCATTGGGAAATTTGCCTTTTTCCAATTCAATGCTATAGGCATGATGGTTTAGCAAGCTTATCCTATAATTACAGAATTTACTGATCACACCCAATGTGCCAAAATCTGTTGTCTATGCTCAGATTCTGAGTTTCAGAATGCAGCCACTTATTCAACCCTGCAGCTATTTAATCCCTGAAGCAACCATTTAAACCTTGTAGCAGATCATTTTGACATTATGTAGAGTTTTTCCCAACTGCACTCAGCCTTAGGATTATTTATACATAATCCTCCATCATCTGCTTTTTGAACCATTATCATACCTAACCTGTAAACAATACCTTATTACTTCACAATAAGTGGGCTTGCCTATACTCCGTATTGTGGTGGTTAGGCCACATAGACATGCTGTAATGAAAATCTCAAATCAGCAGGAGCCAATGAACTCACAGTATAAGGAGATTTGAATAATTGAGTAATCGCAAAAAGGTAAAAAAACAGTTATTTTTACTGAAATAGTCAACTTTAACTGTTTGACAGCATCATAATAGGATCATTGCAAGAGTAATTGTGGTTTCAGATAATCCTTTGATATATAATTTAGAAATTCAGACATTTGAATTTTTGTTTTAAAATTTTAGTCTTTTTTTAAAAAAATTATACTTTAAGTTCTGGGGTACATGTGCAGAACATGCAGGTTGGTTACATAGGTATACATGTGCCATGGTGGTTTCCTGAAGCCATCAACCTGTCATCCAGGTTTTAAGCCCCGCATGTATTAGGTATTTATCCTAATGCTGTCCATCCCATAGCACTGCCATTCCCCTACAGGCTCTGGTGTGTGATGTTGCTCTCCCTGTGTCCATGTGTTCTCATTGTTCAACTCACACTTATAAGTGAGAACATGTGGTGTTTTTCTCTTCTTGTGTCAGTTTGCGGAGAATGATGGTTTCCAGCTTCATCCATGTCCCTGCAAAAGACATGAATCCATCTTTTTTATGGCTGCATAGTATTTCGTGGTGTATATGTGCCACATTTTCTTTATCCAGTCTTTCATTGATGGGCATTTGAGTTGGTTCCAAGTCTTTGCTATTGTGAATAGTGATTTAATAAACATACGTGTGCATGTGTCTTTATAGTAGAATGATTTATAATCCTTTGGATATATATCCCAGTAATGAGATTGCTGGGTCAAATGATATTTCTAGTCCTAGATCCTTGAGGAATTGTCACACTGTCTTCCACAAGAGCAGCCAGAGAGAAAGGTCAGTTTACCCACAAAGGAAAGCCCATCAGACTAATGGCAAGTCTCTTGGCAGAAACCCTACATGCCAGAAGAGAGTGGGGGCCAATATTCAACATTCTTAAAAGAATTTTCAACTCAGAATTTCATATTCAACCAAACTAAGCTTCATTAAGTGAAAGAGAAAAAAAATCCTTTACAGACAAGCAAATGCTGAGAAATGTTGTCACCACCAGGTCTGCCTTGCAAGAGCTCCTGAAGGAAGAACTAAACATGGAAAGGAACAACCAATATCAGCCACTGCAAAAACATACCAAATTATAAAGACCATTGTCGCCATGAAGAAACTGCATCAACAAAACAGGCAAAATAACCAGCTAGCATCATAATGGCAAGATCAAAAAATCACATGTAACAATATTAACCTTAAATGTAAATGGGCTATGTGCCCCAGTTAAAAGACACAGACTGGCAAATAGGATAAATAGTCAAGACCCATAGGTGTGCTGTATTCAGGAAAGCCACCTCATATGCAAAGACAAACATAGGCTTAAAAGAAGAAATGGAGGAATATTTACCAAGCAAATGGAAAGCCAAAAAAAAAAAAAAAAAGGAGAGATTGCAATCCTAGTCTCTGATAAAACAGATTTTAAGCCAACAAAGATCAAAAGAGACAAAGAAGGGCATTACATAATGATAAAGAGATCAATGCAACAAGAAGAGCTAACTATCCTAAATATATATGCATCCAATACAGGAGCACCCGGATTCATAAAGTAAGTTCTTAGAGACCTACAAAGAGACTTAGAGTCCCACACAACAATAGTGGGAGACATTCATACCCCACTGTCAATATTAGATCAGGGAGACAGAAAATCAACAAAGATATACAGGACTTAAACTCATCTCTGGACCAAGTGGACCTAATAGATATCATCAGAACTCTCCATCCCAAATCAACAACATATGTTTTTCTCAGCACCACATTGCACTTATTCTAAAACTGACCACACATATTTGGAAGTAAAACATTCCCCAGCAAATCCAAAAGAACAGAAATAATGACACACAGTGTCTCTCAGACCACAGTGCAATCAAATTAGAACTTAAGATTAAGAAACTCACTCAAAACTGCACAACTACATGAAAACTGAACAACCTGCTCCTGAATGACTGCTGGATAAATAATGAAATTAAGGCAGAAATAAAGATGTTTCTTGAAACCAATGATAACAAAGACGTACCAGAATCTCTGGGATGCATTTAAAGCAGTGTATAGAGGGAAATGTATAGCAATTTTAGTCTTTTCATATTGCATTATGTAACTACACTAATTTAATTCCAGACTGAATTATTAAGGTGAATAATTTTATTTTGATTTGAACACACCCAGCAAGCATATTTTTAGTGTGAAGTGTCATTTTTTTCCTATTTTCTACTTGAAAATAGTTTGCAGGTTTGGCTGACATTTGATAAGTAATTTCTATACTTTGAGGCACAAGTGAACTTCAATTTTAACTTGTAATGATTATACATGTTTATGAAAAATGATTTGAAATGTAGAACTGCAATTATTGTCTGCATTTTCCAATCTTTGGCAGGCCTAAATGCCTTTTCATTTAGAAGATTTTCCATGCCTTTGGGTCACTTAGATTCAAAATAATGTAAACTGGTATATTTTTATTTGGTTAAATCTGTAGCCAAAAGGGAGTGATTATAAGCTTTATTCAAAATATCATATTTTGCATGGGCTTTGCCTACGGCTTCTTGGAACAAAATGGTAGCATATCATACATAGAGGAATAAACCATTCTGGAAGAATGGCCTGGCTTAGGGCTGACACTCAAGGAAGAATGGGAAAAAGCAAAGTTATGGTATTTAAGATCACAGTGCAATCTCAGGCTGATCAATGATAGTTACATTGTTAAAATGCACAATCTGGTTTGCAGGTGCTTAGCAGCAAACGAAATACTAATGAGGCTGGTGGTTCTGTCTTGGATTCAGAGGGAGCTCAAGAAGTTTGAAATAAAACCTCAGCTATTAGCCAAAAAGGACTGGTACAGGCCCTATCTCCTAAAGGAGAAGATGCTGGCTAGGGCCAGCCAAGATTTCAGAATCCCAGCCAAACTGCAGTTTAAGGGGTTGGTGTCAGAGGTCTACTGGAACACAAACTAGAAAGTGGGGCAAAACTCAACTGGATTTTAGAAGGACAGCTATGGATAATCCAGCTAACTTTAGATCCCTTCTGTTACCCAGGAGAAAAATCTCTCAATGTGAGTCTCACGGGTTTGGTGGTAAAAGGGGCTGGAGCCTCCTTTTGAGGGTCTTCAGTTACTAGTGATGAAAAGGCAGAAAAGGAATCACATGAGGTCTTAGAATAAATATTTTTAACTTAGTCAACCCAGTGGTTTTAAAATTTTTCTTTTCATTATTTGATTAATTGGCTCAACTAATCTTTTATTTGAGAATAGTTTGAGGACAGTCTGAAGTACATTTTGTTTTCTTCTTCAGCATTATTTTGAATGCTAAACCTTTTTTCATTTAAAGTTTTAAGGGCTATATAGTAGACTCTGCTTGCTGTTAAGCAGATTTTTAAATATTTGGATATGCCAAAGCTAATTATTCAATTTAGTAAAAATATTGTAAAACATTAATTTTGTGAAGAAAAATTTTTGGAACTAGGTTGGCGCAAAAGTAATTGTAGTTTTTGCATTGTTGAAATTTGGTATTTGATACTGGAATACATTCTTAAATGTGGTTATGTTATACATCATTTTAATGCACACTTTTTATGTTTTGCTAGTGACTTACTACTTGCTGTTTATATTTACTTTAGACTATGGAAATGATGTTAGACAAAAAGCAAATTCAAGTAATTTTCTTTTTCAAGTTCAGAATGGGTTGTAAAGCAGCAGAGACAACTTGCATTTGGTCCAGGAACAGCTAATGAACATACAGCACAGCAGTGGTTCAAGAAGTTTTGCAACGGAGATGAAAGACTTGAAGATGAGCACAGTAGCCAGCCATAAGAAATTGACAATGACCAATTGAGAGCAGTCATCGAAGCTGATCCTCTTACAACTAACTACCTGACAAATTGCCAAAGAAATCAGCATCAACTATTCTACCATCTTTTGGTATTTGAAGCAAACTGGAAGGGTAAAAAACGTCTAAGTGGGTGTCTCATAAACCTGGAAAAATTTTTTTTAAATCGTCATTTTGAAGTGTTATCTTTTCATTTTATGCAAAACAATGAACTATTTCTCAATCGTATTATGATGTATGATGAAAAGTGAATTTTACACGACAACTGGTAGTGACCAGCTCAGTGATTGGATTGGGCAGAAGCTCCAAAGCACTTCCCAAAGTCACACTTGTGCCAGAAATAATGGTCATGGTCACTGATTGATAGTTTGCTGATGGTCTGATCCACTACAACTTTCTGAATCCAGATGAAACCATTACATCGGGGAAGTATGCTCAGCAAATTCATGAGATGCACTGAAAACTGCAGTGCCTGCAGCTGGCATTGGTCAACAGAAAGGGCCTAATTCTTCTCCAGGACAGTGCCCAACCATATGTTGCATGATCAATCCTTCAAAAGTTGTACAAATGGGCTAAGAAGTTTTGCCTCATCTGCCATATTCACTGGACTTCTAGCCAACTGACTACTACTTCTTCAGGCATCTTTGCAACTTTCTGCAGGAAAAACACTTCCACAACTAGCAGGATGCAGAAAATGCTTTCCAAGAGTTCGTTGAACACTGAAGCACAGATTTTTATGTTACAGGAATGAATAAACATTTCTTACTGGCAAAAATTGTTGATTAAAATGGTTCCTATTTTGATTAATAAAGATGTGTTTGAGCCTAGTTATAATGATTGAAAATTCAACCAACCTAAAAGTATAAAATACAGTGAGGAAAGAGGCACATCATCATTATATAATTCAATGAAGGTTCACAAACTGATCATGCCCTGATCAAGAAACAGAATATTATAGCTTCCCAAAAGGCCACTTCTAGTTACTAACTCCCAAGGAATAACTACTCTCCTGATAATAAATAAGATCTGTGTGTTTTGAACTTTATATGAAAGGAATCATATAGATATTCTTTTGTATCTGGTTTCTTTTGCTTAATATTATGCTTGTGAGGTTCTACAATGTTGCCTTAGCTGTAGATCATTTATTACTAATAGTATGCAGTATTCCATTATGTAAGCATATTATAATTTTTCACTCCAACTATTAGAATTTTCGTAGTTTCCTGCATGGATGTGCTATTATTTGTAGTGTTCCTATAAATATTCTAGTACATCTTTTGGTAAACCCATATACACATTTCTGTGGATACTTTGACTGAAATGCAGGGTCATGTATCAGTGAAAATTTTTACTGTGTCATCCGAAGTTTGCAATTTTATCAGTTACCCAGTTCCAAAGATTTTCTATTATCACAGATATGTCATAAGTCTATTTTGTCCTTGCTGTGCATTATTTTCTTTGGCTTACATTTTGCCAAAGTTTGTATGCATAAAGGTTTAATTATGTGCCTCCTTTGTCTGATTTATGTATATCTGTCTATTTCTATCTATCTATCTATCTATCTATCTATCTATCTATCTATCTATCTAATTCCCTTGATGTTAGGTTTGAAGTATAACTACTGGAATTGTAGTGAGCAGATAAGGAACACAACAGGCTATTATGTAGTTTATAAAATTTATACATTGGTCTGCTTTGTTTTTAGGCTTTTGCCCACAAATAATAGAGGAATATTTATGTAGCATAATGAAAATGATTCACCATTTTAAAAGTTGACCATATTAAAAGATGACATTTCTCAACAAGTAAATAAATGGGTATTAATTCATATAAACAGCATTTAATTTATAAGAAGATCAAGCTCAAGCTTTTAATTATTGAGTTCCCCAGTGAACTTATAATCTAATTCTCATTTTATATAGGAGACAGGAAAGAATATTTATTGAAAACCTCTTGTACTCCAGACACTGTGACAGCTACTTTCAAATACATTTTCTTACTCAGTTCTCATAAAGTACACTGAAATTCTACTTAATGTCCCCATTTTTTCAGATGTGAGAACCTTAGCTTTGTTAAGTAACTTGCTGAAGGTTATACAGCAATTGATGAAGTGGATATTGAATCCAAACAGGACCTGTGGAAATGCAGAGCCTGCGATCTTTTTCACGTTTTATATCTAGCTTTCTAAGATTCTGTTTATTATGTAACATAATAAAGATGGATGAATGTCTACCTATAGAAAAATGTTTTTATAAATAAAATAGTGTCCCTAAATGAGTGGCATGATTAAAATATTTGAGGACATGAAAACAGAATTTAATGATTTAATTACATATTTTATTATTTCAGTAGAACATAGGGAGGTTGTATTTTAAACGTTCAACATTTTGGAGCTGAAAAAATTTTTGCCTTAGTGTCTGCCCCACTATTGACCATTTCACATTCCATTCCTGTGACTGACTAATGTGCATGACTATGACAAACGCTTGGCAGCCTCACTGGGCGGGGCCTGTCAGTGTGAGGATTCAGCTTGTCATTAAACGGGCCTGGAGCCAAGGACTGAGTGCATACTGAAGACACTGCTCCAAGCTTCACCACCCTATTGGCCAAGGAACAAGTGGAAATTGTACTTGTCAATTTATTATAAATTATATTTTTAAATGAAGCATTTAAAGTGAGACAAAGAAAATGCTTTTCCTCTGTGATGGAATCCTACCCTACTGCAATCTGAGTTTGCTTGATAAATGATGGGACAGGCTACTGAAAGAGATTACAAATTGTATCTCTCATGGGGTTCTTAAGAGAATAACCATCTCTCAAAGATGAATTCAAGGTGGATTGTATCTATGAATCTGAGAAGCACAGGGTGTTGGAAAGAGCATTTTGCTAAAAGTAAGAAGTAGTCTTTGGTTCTCAGCTTTCCAGTAACACTTATTGTCATCTCAAGCAAGTTGTTTGAATTCTGAGTTCTCATTTCATGATGCTGTGATACTGCTAGAGAGTGGAGCCCTTATCTTCTAGCCCCTATATATAAAAAAATCAACTCTTCATAAATTAGGATGAGGAGGTTGGAATAAAATGCATTCTGCACAAAATTAGCGACGTGGAAGATAAATAATCTGTTATGGAAGTGTTTTGTCATATATTGGGGGAAAGTAAGCTGAACAAAATTCATCTTTTTTTTTTTTAAAGTTAAGATTTCTAGGAGCCTTGAATGTGCAAGATATTTTTTTTTGGGTGGGGGGAGCATTAAGTGGCACTCACTGTTTCCCAAACACACTTGACTGTGAGCCCTGTTTTCTGCAACATATCATACATCTATTATTCTATGAAACAGTTTAATAATCACAAATTTGAGCTATTAAGCTTCCATCCTTGAGAATTCAGTGTGCCTGTGTTTTATAAATATATGTTTGTTTTCATACCCAGTAAGGGAAACATGACAATTTATTCATTAGCACCTATTATGAACAGTGTTGAGTGTGGAAGATACATCAGTGAATAAACTACAATAAAACAGGATTCCTGCCTACATGAAGCTTATGTTTTAGTGCAGGGAGGTAGATAATAAGCAATTAAGTAATAGCATATAAATATGTGCTATGGGGAGAACTAAAGATAGAATTCTATGTTAACCGTAGTGATTCATTTATAAGCAACAGAATTCAGTAGAAGTGAAACTGCTTGATTTCTGAAGCTAGGTCAGTAAAGGCCATGCTACTTTGGCTGCTTTCCTTGGAATGGCCATTCTCTAAGGGATTTACAACATACTGTGAACTAAGAGACTCATGCTGGCTGCTCTACATATCATCTCTGTTCAGAAATCTCTATACAAGACATCAGATTGTTCAGACACCATGAAATTGGAGCAAGAGTCATTTGATTAATTCATATGGCTAAAAAAAATTAAGCTATGGTAAACTAATCATTCCCATAAGAGGCATAAACCTCTCGTATAAGTAGTTGAGTTTAATTGACTGGTTAACCCTATACAGTGCTAGATAAGCATGTTTCATTTTGTTTTACTGAATGTATTTGTTTCTGTTCTATATTTATTTCCAAATTTTGAGATAAATAGTTCTTAAAATCCCATATGCCATTAATTTTATTACTATAAAATCTTTCTTCACACCTGAAAGCCATCCTGTTTCTTTAAGGTGAATTTTAATATAGCTTATCTTATGCCATTACTTTGATACTCAGATTCCTAATATTCTAGAAACCAATTATCTCTATCTTCATTACTGAAAAGAGTAGAACATTTGTCCTTACATGGGATATTAAGAGGTTACATTTCCTAAAAGTACCATGACATTAGTAAGTAGGACAGAGTCCTGAAGAAATCTATAAAATAGTACATTCATTTTTATGTTTATTTTCTTTAAAATTTACATGAGAAGCAGAGGAAATTCACAGAATATAAATGTGACTTATGATAACACTGGTCTTTATAAGTCTTGGCTTGAATAAATATTTTAAAAGTTATTCTTAATAGCTTTGATGACAATTTATAGCATCTATACTTCCTTTACTACTGGTCCCTATAATCAGTCGAATCAACTTTTAAAAACTTAAAATTTTCTTTCTCTAGGAATGTAAATTTCTGTACCCCAAAATGCAAATCACCATACCTATGCAATTTTGCCATATGTACGGAGTTCTTTAGCCCCTCGATTCTAATGATGCATAGTTGTCACAGTAAGAAAGTATATAGTCTCTGCAAGACTTCAGAATCAATAACCTGCAATTATATGGCTGTATGTATATTTATTTGTAATCAGAGTCTTCATGAGCTATTTTTTGGCTGACATACCATGAGGAAGAAAGAATAAATGATGTGACATTTAAAGAGAAAAAGCAAACATTTATGGAGCCTATGCAGTCTTAACAAACGTAAAATCTGTAAGGTGACAAACCTAGCAGATCATCCTGTTCATCACTCCAATTATATAGGATTATTCTATATACAGCACCCGTGATTTTGTAGTAATTATCCTCTCATTGCTTCATTTGGGGGGCTCATTCCATGAAATAAGAAATTTTTGATTAGGACAAAACAGACTTAGCTTTTTAGTATGAAATGTATTGTTGTTAAAATGTGATACTTTGAATACAGTGAAATTGATAGAACTGTACAAAACCCATATGGCTCTCAGGATATATATATAAATTGACTTTTATAATTCAATTTTCATCAAACTTTCCTTTTTTGCTTTGGTATTTAGTGAGGTTGGAATGATTATAAGTCAACCTGCCTGTACACTGTGCTGCTTTCAGACATACATTTTGCAAAGTTTCATTGACTTCATGTTGGATCAGAGTTAGAGAGTTAACTTCTATCTGGGTCCACAAAGCTGTAGTCTTTTCCAGATAAGATTCACTATTTGGCACATTTATTCAGATTGGCTTAAAAAGAATATCAGGAGAAAAAAAATGATGGCAATAAAGGCAAGTAAATATTTGAGCCATGGAAGCATTGTGAACATGAGATGAAAAATGGGAAGAAGTGTACTGAAAGATGGTTACTGAGGTCAGAATAACTGTGAATAACCATCACTGAAGTCAAAATAAGTTACAGTAGGAGGTTTGTATGGAGCCTCTAAGCATTAGAAGAGTATAAATGGCACAACATAAATAGTTTTATACTAGTTTTATGCTGTGCTGCCTGTGGATGAGGCATAGTCCATAAACATAGAGAAACTTACAGGATCAGATGGCATTAAGGCAAAGCTGAAAAATATCTTCATTGCTAACACATTTTATTGTGAAAATTAGTGAAGGTATTTCGAATATTTTATACTCCAGGAATACTTAAACAGGATTTCTAACAAGTAGTGACAAATGTAGAAACATTTTGTTGGTAAAGCTTTTAGTTCTGTTTCTTCCTAAGCTGGAATAATGTGCCTATTTTTCCTTCTTTCCAACGTGTTTCCAATGTATCGATGTATCCTGCTCTCTTTATTTCATGGCTACTCTATTATTTTCTTCCTTTACTTATTAATTTCTGGTACATACTGGAAATGTGTATTGAGAATATATAATATACTGTGTATTGAGAGAACACAATATACCACCAGAACATTTGAATCAGTCACTGGGAAAGTAATGAATGAAGTGAAATGCATTCTGTCCCTGTGGAGTGTAAAATTCTAGAATAAAGACAGGCATTAATTATGCAGCTGACATGACAAAAACGTGACTTTCAGTTGTTCTGGAAATAGACATATTAGTGCTTGTTGTATTCTATTCTTAATGCATTAATAAGTTAACATTTATGAAGTGCCTATTCTGTGCTGGGTACTGTGTTAAAGGCTTTACATGCATAAGTCAGTTTAATCTTCCCCACATCTTATTACACTATTAGATAGGTAGAGTAGTTATGTTCATTTCTAGATGAAGAAATTGAAACGGAGAGACGAAATAACTTTTCAGGTATGCATAACTTATAACATTCAAAGGCAGAATTTGAATTTATAGTAGGTAGAATAACATTTCTCCCTTCTGTCTGCTCCTTCTCCCCAGCTTTTCCCCCTGCCCTGCTTTCAAAGGACAAACTAATCAGAATGAGTGCCTGGTTTAATCTTAGGCTGGTTAGTACCTTGGATAGCTCTCATGGAAGTTTTCAGATGAAGCCCAATGCCTCATTGGGTCTTTTGTTTCCAGAGCATCCCAGGTATCTAGCAGTATTTGCCTCCCCCTGCTTTCCTTTCAGTGGGTCTCTGAACATTAAAGAGGCTCTACCAATTTCATTTAGTAACTCATTCACTAACATTTATTTAATATTATAAGGAAAATGCTATAGTTGAAGGGAGTACATATGGAAGCATATAGGCCAATATAGCATCTGAGATGAAGATGCTTTCTTTTCATTCTCCTATAATACCCCTCTCCCCGCTAACACACACATCATCTATTAGAAGAAAATGACAGGGCTTTTTAGCTAGTAAGTTATTCTTCAGGGATTTAATGACCCCAGGCTCTCTTGCAAACTTGTAATAACATATTTTGAACAGTAAATCAAGAGTTTAACCAACAAGGATTACGAGTAAAAAATTAAAATAATTTCACAACATGGGGTATAATTGGTTTCTTTTGTGCTTTGCTCTCTTGTTCAGTCAAATATATCTTACATTTGCTCTAAAATACAATTACTTTTCCTCAAAGAACTGTTCTGAATAACTAGAGAAGCTTCCTCCCCTGACTAAATGTACCAGATTCTAACCTTCTGATTATTTTTGATAAAATAAGATGACTTTTTCATTGCCTGAGGGAAAATGCTGCCAGTATTTTTTGTAATGTGCACAGAGTTCTGTCTCAAAATTATTTCTTGTTTAAGTTTCTGTACCATTGCTATTTTCAGACCCAGAAACAAGGAAGGATTACAAAAGAATAGGACAAGTAAATGATGTGTGGATTCAGATCCTCTCTTCTTTAATATCACTGCTAAACCAGATACATGATATCCAGAGGCTTTAATCTGTCCTATAATCCTATTGGCAAACTTTTGTGTCTGT
Organism: Cheracebus regulus; assembly: GCA_963574635.1. Lineage (NCBI taxonomy): Eukaryota > Metazoa > Chordata > Mammalia > Primates > Pitheciidae > Cheracebus > Cheracebus regulus. Next base: position 13,862 of record CAUYQU010031479.1, read on the forward strand.
TCCTTATCATATTCTGGAATGAATTCCATGAAAGAACTTTGAAGCAGGGGAAAAATGGTAAAAACAGACCAAGAATCTCATGAGACAGCATTTTAGGGAAAAGTAAATAATGAGAAAACTGCTTATATTTCGAATAATCTAAAATATTTTGATTTTAGTTTGAGGTTTTAACTACAATTGAGCAATTGTACTAATCAATCAGCTTTACTTTTTTTGGTCTTTGAAAATGAGCAAAAATTATTTAATCTACAGATACATTAATTTATACTCAAAGGATATAAGTATTTCACTCAAAGTAAGTGAGATCAGGCATTCTGACTTTCTAAGCTCTATTTCATTTCATCTGTTTCTTCTTTATATATATATATATATATGTATATGTATATAAAATTGCATTTCAGGTTCTGGGGTACATGTAAAGAACATGCAGGATTGTTGCATAGGTACATACATGGCAATGTGGTTTGCTGCCTCCATCCCATCACCTATATCTGGCATTTCTCCCCATGTTATCCCTCCCCAACTCCCTACCCCTAACTGTGCCTCCCCTAGTCCCCCCCTACACCTCAGTGTGTGTTGCTCCCCTCCCTGTGTCCATGTGTTCTCATTGTTCAACACCCGCCTATGAGTGAGAACATGCAGTGTTTGATTTTCTGTTCTTGTGTCAGTTTGCCGAGAATGATGGTTTCCAGGTTCATCCAAGTCCCTACAAAGGACACAAACTCATCATTGTTTATGGCTGCATAGTATTCCATGGTATATATGTGCCACATTTTCCCTGTCCAGTCTATCATTGATGGGCATTTGGGTTGGTTCCAGGTCTTTGCTATTGTAAACAGTGCCACAATGAACATACATGTGCATGTGTCTTTACAAGAGAATGATTTATAATCCTTTGGATATATACCCAGTATGGGATTGCTGGGTCGAATG
>CAUYQU010031480.1:0-28325 GCA_963574635.1 Cheracebus regulus
GTGACAATTTAGTTTATAACTCTGGAAGTGGATGGCTAAAATTAAATAGAAATGAAAGTCTAAGAATTTTGAGACTGGGGCCGGGCACGGTGGCTCACGCCTGTAATCCTAGCACTTTGGGAGGCCGAAGTGGGTGGATCACCTGAGGTCAGGAGTTCAAGACCAGCCTGGCCATCATGGTGAAACCCCATCTTTATATATATTAAAAAAAAAAAAAGAATTTTGAGACTGGGGGGTAGATCATCCAAATAAATGATGAAATCTTTTAGGATTATGGACAAGTTTACTATAAGTTTGTCCTCAGTCTTTTGTAAATGATAGGATCTACCTGAAAGTGAATAGATGATAGTGAGTGAAGTTATGTTGGTTGGATGGTAGCAGAGTTGCAAGACGTAAGCCTTAGAGAGAATGCAAGATTGGGAGTGCTGCTGCTGCTTCTGCTACTTATAAACCTGCCTTCTGTGTGCGGATTTTTTTGTTTTGTTTTTTTTTGTTTTTGAAACGGAGTTTTGTTATGTCGCCCAGGCTAGAGTGCAGTGGAGTGCACTGCAACCTTCATCTCCCAGTTTCAAGTGATTGTCATGCCTCAGCCTCCCAAGTAGCTGGGGATTACAGGCGCACACCACCACGCCCAACTAATCTTGTGATCCGCCCGCCTTGGCCTCCCAATGTGCAGGGATTACAAGCATGAACCACTGAGCTCTGCAGACTTTTTTGAGATCTCCCGGGCTCAGGCAATTCTTCTGCCTCAGCCTCCTGAGTAGCTGGGATTACAGGCATTCACCACCACGCCAAGCTAATAATGTATTTTTAGTAGAGTTGGGATTTATCCATGTTGGTCAGGCTGGTTGTGAACTCCCAACCTCAGGTGATCTGCCCACCTTGGCCTCCCAAAGTGCTGGGATTACAGGGGTGAGCCACTGCACCTTGCACTGGCTAGATTTTTTAATCTATGTTTAGAGCTTTAAACTCCGAATTTGTTAGAATTATACCCAAGAAGGATTGTTGAATTATAATTGCCAGCATTCTCTGTTTACCAGTTTGTGTGAAAGGAGAACCTCACAATGGAATGTCACTAGGCTTTATTGCATCCTTATCAGTTGTTTTATTGTGTTACTATTGAATGCAATACTGGAGAAAGTTTGCCTTATTTTAGAGAGTGAGGAAGATATCAAGTTAAACCTATATGTTAATTTTGTTCAAATGTCTATATATTTCATCATTCAACTATAATAAGACATGTAGCAATTACAGACATGTCCACTCAAGGAAAACTCAGGGTAATTAATGTTCTTTAGTCCAGTTAAACACTGACTCCTTTTGCTCATCTTATTCCTTATTTTAGGACTGGTGAATTCATAATGTGAAGAAAAATATTGTAGTTTTAGAGCTAGTATACTAAAATCCTTATTTAATTTTTAACTTCAGAGGACTGCTTTAGGCTGGATGTCATGGCTCACACCTGTAATCCCAGCACTTTGGGAGGCCAAGGCAGGAGGATCGCCTGAGCCCAGGAGTTTGAGATCAGCCTGGGCAACATAGCATAGTGGGACCCTGTCTCTATTTAAAAAAAATACAAAAATTAGCTGGGTGTGGTGCACGCCTGTTATCTCAGCTACTTGGGAGGACGAGGTAAGAGGATCTCTTGAGCCTTGGAGATACAGGTTGAAGGGGGATGTGATTGCACCTTTGCACTCTAGCCTGGTTGACGGAGTGAGACCCTGTTACAAAAAAAGAAAAAATATTACCTATTTAAGTCTTTAAAAATGTTTAGCTGCCGGCTGGGTGCAGTGGCTCACATCTGTAATTCAGGCTCTTTGGGAGGCCGAGGCAGATGGATTGCTTAAAGTCAGGAGTTCAAGACCAGCCTAACCAACATGGTTAAACCCCGTCTCTACTAAAAATAAAAAAATTAGCCAGGCCTGGTGGCAGGCACCTGTAATCGCAGCTACTCAGAAGGCTTGAATCCGGGGGACAGAGGTTGCAGTAAGCCAAAATTGCACCACTGCACTCTAGCCTGGGCGACAGAGCAAGACTCTTCTCAAGGAGAAAAAAAAAAAAAAGGCTGACTTTTTTCTCATCTTTTTTTTTTTTTTTTTTTTTTATAGTTAGTTTTACTCTTGTTGCCCAGGGTGGAGTGCATCGGTGTGATCCGGGCTCACTGCAACCTCCACCTCCCAGATGGAGTGATTCTCCTGTCTCAGCCTCCTAAGTAGCTGAGGTTACAGGCACCAGCCACCACACCCAGCTAAATTTTTACATTTTTGGTAGAGACAGGGTTTCATCTTGTTGGCCAGGCTGGTCTCCATCTCCTGACCTCAGGTGATCCACCTGCCTCAGCCTCCCAAAGTGCTGGGATTACAGGTGTGAGCCACCACACCCAGCCCTTTTCCCCATCTTTTAATCTTCAATAAAATGTCCACAAACTCCATGAGTCTTGCCTTCACTCCAGCCCAGTGATCTTGCTTTCCTGTAAACTCTGTGCCCCTTTTAACACTACCCTTCCATGGTGGGGGAAGGGGAATTCTAGCTAGTTAATGGTGGCATCAGCTTCTAAGGAGCAGAGAATGAACAAAACATTAGGTACCTAATAGATACTTAGCAGACAACCCTAAGCAACTATATTTAAGTATATAGCTTGCATAGTAGAAGTTCTAAAGAAAAGTTCTAAGAAAGGGGGAAAAATCTGCCATTCTTTCTTAGAAGTCAGTCTTATGTATGCAGATATCTTCAGGATAAAAAAAATTATGAATGGTTTTGGCCAGGCGCAGTGGCTCATGCCTGTAATCCAAGCACTTTGGAGGCCAAGGTGGGCAGATCACCTGAGGTCGGGAGTTCAAGACTAGCCTGACCAATATGGTGAAACCCCGTCTTTTTTTTTTTTTAAAAAAAAAAGAAAGAAAAAAATTATTAATGTTTTTGAAGAGTATAAAAGATGCTAATAATATTAAATTACTTGTGTTAGTGTTTTTTATACTCTGGACCTGGTTCTAGCAGGAAAGTAAGTTAAAACTGGGCTGGGGCAAGTTAATTGGATTTAAAAGTAGCATACCTTTAGATGGATTTAAAAGTTGCATACCTTGGCTGGGGGAGGTGGCATTTTGGGAGGCCAAGGTGGGTAGATCACGAGGTCAGGAGTTCAAGAACAGTCTGGCCAACATAGCGAAACCCTGTCTCTATTAAATATACAAAAAATTAGCTGGATGTGGTGTACATCTGCAATCATAGCTACTCAGGAGGCTGTGGCAGGAGAATCGTGTGAACCTGGGAGTCAGAGGTTGTAGTGAGCCGAGATTGCACCACTGCACTCCAGCCTGGGTGGCAAAGTGAGACTCCATCTCAAAAAAAAAAAAACAAAAAAACTACCATACCTTTAAGAAGTGTATAATGTGAAGTGTCTCTCCAAAACAGTTTAATATCTATTTATAATTAGCCTATAACTGTAATTTTTTTTTTAGATGGAGTCTTGCTCTGTCGCCCAGTCTGGAGTGCAGTGGCACACTTTTGGGTCACCACAACCTCCACCTCTTAGATTCAAGCAATTCTTGTGCCTCAGCCTCTCCAGTAGCTGGGACTACAGGTGTGCGCCACCACGCCTTACTAATTTTTTATATTTTTAATAGAGATGGGATTTCACCATGTTGGCTAGGCTGATCTTGTACTCTTGACCTCAGGCAACCTGCCTGCTTCGGCCTTTCAAAGTGCTGTGATTACAGGAGTGAGCCATCGCACCCAGCCTATAATTATGAGTTATCATAATGAACGTCCTGAAAAAATGTAGGCTATTTATGTGTATAATGTGTCTTTGCTTTGATGTCAGCCTATAGAAAACTCTGCCTCAAAAGTCAGTACTTATTATATATATGTATTACACTCATTCTTACTTTATTGAATAGGGTTTTATTCAATAAAATAGAAGAATAACTATTTTAACCTTGTGAAAACAGTTTGTGTTTAAAATAGGTTTTCTAGCCCAGCTCGATGGGACGCCAGTAATCCAAGCACTTTGGGAAGCTGAGGCAGGAGGATCGCTTGAAGCCAGGAGTTCAAGACCAGCCTGGGCAAAATAATGAGACCTGGTCTCTAAATACAGTTAACTAGGCATGGTCAACTGTGGTTCCAGCTAGTTGGGAGGCAGAGGCAGAAGGATTGAAGTTGAAGGTGTGCAACTCCCAGGAGTTGAAGGCTGCAGTAAGCTATGATTCCACCACTGTACTCCAGCCTGGGCAACAGAGTGATACGCCATCTCAGAAAAGTAAATAAATAAATAATAAACAAATAAATTTAAAAACCAAAACAAAAAAATAAATTTAGAAACCAAAACAACATTTTTGATTCTATTGGTTTTAGTACACCCTGATGTTTTTGGAACTTTTTGCTGATTATGCTTTCCTTATTTAGAGACTATAACTTATGAGTGAATATAACTTGTTAGGAGGCCTCAAGATGTATGCATTGGATTAGATGCAAAAATGTAATGGACAGTTCGGCATATGTTATTAGAAGATTCTACAGAGACCTTTTCATGTTTGACCTACCTCAGATATTTAAAGTCTGTTTTTAGGCCGGGCGTGGTGGCTCACGCCTGTAATCCAAGCACTTTGGAGGCCAAGGCGGGCGGATCACCTGAGGTTGGGAGTTCAAGACCAGCCTGACCAACATGGTGAAACCCCGACTTTAAAAATAAATAAATAAATAAATAAATAAAGTCTGTTTTTAATTCTGTGTGCTCCAAAAAAGCATACATATCAGTACATCTGTGGATTAATGAACTAGAGTACTAAGAGACAGGCATGCTTGGTTTATTGTTCCATCGAAGTTACCTTTTGTACTATTTGATGATCCTATTCCTTCCTGCAATAAATTTTAGAAGTAAGATATGAGCAAATCTCCTTTCTGAGATTAAGATGAAACACAACAAAATTAGAATTGTAGGGACTAGTTGGAGGCTGGGCGTGGTGGCTCACACCTGTAATCCTAGCACTTTGGGAGGCTGAGGTGGGCAGATAGATCACCTAGGTCAAGAGTTTGAGACCAGCCTGGCAAACATGGTTAAACCTGGTTTCTACTAAAAATGCAAAAGTTAGTCAGGCCTGGTGGTGTGTGCTTGTAATCTCAGCTATTCCAGAGGCTGAGATGGGAGAATCGCTTGAACCTGGGAGGTAGAGGTTGCAGTGAGCCAAGATCGCAACACTGTACTCCAGGCTAGGCGACAGAGCAAGACTCCGTCTCAAAAACAAAACAAAGGGCCAAGTGCAGTGGCTCACACCTGTAATCCCAGCTCTTTGGGAGGCCAAGGTGGGTGGATCATGAGGTTAGGAGATCAAGACCATCCTGGCTAACATGGTGAAACCTTGTCTCTACTAAAAATACAAAATGTTAGCTGGGCATGGTGGCACACGCCTGTAGTCCCAGCTACTTAGGAGGCTGAAGCAGGAGAATCGCTTGAACCCAGGAGGTGAAGGTTGTAGTGAGCCAAGATTTTGTCACTGTACTTCAGCCTCGGTAACAGAGCGAGACTCCACCTCAAAAAAAGAAAGAATAATAGGGACTAGTTGGAAAGCTAAATTGATTGTTTAGATTACTGAAAGTTGGAAAAGATAATTGAGTTTTTCACATAACTAAAACCTTATAGAAAACTTGGTGAATTTAATGAATAGGTAAGAATAATTTATGTTTAGTATTATTAAAGCACTAACCTAAGCAATTCTTATTTCAACAGAAATTACAGGTTAATTATAAATAGATATTAAAATGCTTTGGAAATATACTTCACATTATTTGGTTCCCTTTAGAGATGGGGTCTCACTGTGTTGCCCAGGCCGAAATCAAAGTCCTGGGCTCAAGTAATTGTCCTGACACAGCTTCTTGAGTAGTTGGGAATGCAGGTGTATACCACCACCACACTGGCCTAAGAATTTTTTTTTAATAGATATATACTGTACTCTCCTTCTTTGGGCCTCTTACCTGTAAAAGTGGGCCAGATTTTTGCTTTTCAAGCTTTAATGTGTGTGAAGATCACATGAGTATCATTAAAAGGTGGAATTTTGCCCCAGTGGGAATGTGAATTTCCAGCAAGCTTCCTGGTAATGCTAATTCATGTAGTCTACCAAACATTCTTTGAATAGCAAGGAGGTATTTTGTTTCTATTTCTCCATGTTCAACATAGAATTTGGTAATATCTAGCCAGGGCTCGGTGGCACATGCCTGTAGTCCCAGCTACTTGAGAGGCTGAGGTGGGAGGATTGCTGGAGCCCAGGAGTTCAAGTCTAGCCTGGACAACATAGGGAGACCCTGTCTCTTGGGGGAAAAAAAAATTAGCAAAATCTTACTAATTCCAATTGTTGTAGTGAGACAAGGGATAAAATGAAGCTTATCTTTTATAGTCAAGACTTTTTGGTTGAAAGGAATAGAAATCAGTTTAAACTAGGAAAAATAAAAAGGAAGATTGTTATAACAAAATGAGAAAAAGAATATGAGAGACAATCTCACTGGAATTTATGAGCAAGAAATATAGCTAGGCATCAGGGAAAGTGGAATGTTAGGAATCAACAAGTAGGTTAGCTGTATTTCCCAATTCTGCTTCTGGGTTTCTGTTCCAACCTCTCCTGTTTTCTGGTACATATATGTCTTCGGCTTACCACTTTGGCTTACTGTGGCCTCCACTCTTTAACCTTTTAGCTCCAAGTTCCAATATCCCTTGACAACCGGTATCTCTTAGTTCAAATTATCAAGAGAAAATCTGGTCAGCCAGTAATAATTTGTTTCTACTTGGATCAGGTGTCCAACCTTGGGTCAGACAGTCTTCTGGGTTTGGAAGGGTAGAATGTAAGAATAGGGCTACTGAGATTGGTCCCTTTATGGGACAAGGGAAGGGAGATGGGGTAGAGCAGCAATGATAGCTGTCTAATGCACATTTATAAACTTTTATGAAGAAGGATTTGCTAAATTAGTATAGTATAGGCAGTTTAATACTTTTAGGATACTTCATAAAAGCATGTATGAAAGCCACATGGACAATAGTTGAATCCATTCTCAGGGAACTAAAAATAATAAATCTGAATTATAGTGTACATATTTTTTACATCCTCTTGAGTATTATCAATGTATACAAAGGATAATGATAAATGTAGGCAATAAAAATTGAGTCACCCATTCCTACCTCTTTCCCAGAGAACACAATGTAAAGCTGTCCTGGCCTCCGCACTATTGACCAGTTCCTGGCAAAACAGGAACTTTCTTCTACTCACTGTTTCCCGGATCTCATTCCATACTTTCATCTTTCATATAATTTTTTTAAGATAATACTGAGATTACCTTTTGAGGAACTACAAATATTCTCCCACTGTTGGAGTTGCAGAGCTACCCAGAACATTGGAGACTCAAGTTTATATTCTGATGCCTTTGGTATAAAGAGAAAGTATAACATTTCTCCAGTTGCATTTGTGAATATCTATGTTCATAAAACAGTTGAAGTAATTGCCAAATTACCTCATTATTCCAAAGGGGCCATTTTGTCTATGCTGTTGGCTCCCAGTATAGAAGTATGAAACTGACTTATGTGATAAAATTTTGAGCATTTAGAACAATGTTCTTTTTTTCTTCATCTCATTCCCTAGTCATCTATACTTCAAAAAGTATTACCGCCATGGAAAGTTGCCCAAGCCAGAAACTTGGATATGATCCTTTAGTCCTCTGTCCTCACCCACCATACCAATCCATTGAAAAGTCCTGCTGAGACTACCTCTTGAACATATCTAACCTGTCCACTCTATCCGTCTTTTCTTTCCCCACCTTAGCCAGTGTGCCAAGTCACCTGTTGCTCTCGCCTGTGCCACTGCAGTGGCCTCCTGATCTTTCTGTTTTCCCTCTTGCCTCCTTATTCCCCTTTGGCTTATCAATAAGTCAGTGATACAGATTCTGGTGTACACTTTTTCATACTTCTAAAATGGAGATGTCTCCAAAAGTAATGTATCCAGTTAATAAACTTCAAGTACTGTACAGTGCTTAAGTTTAATGTCACATCGTTTTAGGCAGAAGTGGGCACCATTTTCTGGAAGGAAAGCATTTACAGAAATTACTTGCTGCCATGTCTTCCTTTAGTTTTATTTTGTTTTGTTTTTTTTTAAGTGGAGTTTTGCTCTTGTTGCCCAGCCTGGAGTGCAATGGTGCGATCTCAGCTCACTGCAACCTTTGCGTCCTGGGTTCAAGTGATTCTCCTGCCTCAGCCTCCCAAGTAGCTGGGACTACAGGCACCTGCCACCACACTCAGCTAATTTTGTATTTTTAGTAGAGACAGGGTTTCTCCATGTTGGTCAGACTGGTCTCCAACTCCTGACCTCAGATGATCCGTCCACCTCGGCCTCCCAAAATGCTGGGATTACAGGCATGAGCCACCCCCCCTACCCTGCCCAGCCATCTTCCTTTATATTTATCTTAATTATGCCTTTTTGTTTTCTTCCAGAAAAATCCTGGGCAGAAGCTGGATCAGCAAGAATGTCACTCCTTATATTGGTGTCCATTTTCTTATCTGCAGCTTTTGTTATGTTTTTGGTATATAAAAATTTTCCTCAGCTTAGCGAGTAAGTATACTGAGAGATAAACTGAAAATGTATATTTATTTATTTATTTATTTTAGAGATGGGATCTCGCTATGTTGTCCAGGCTGGAGTGCAGTGGCTGTTCATAGGCGTGATCCCACTACTGATCAGCATGGGAGTTTTGACCTGCTCTGTTTCTGACCTGGGCTGGTTCACCCCTCCTTAGGCAACCTGGTGGTCCCTGGCTCCCAGGAGGTCACCATATTCATACCAAACTTGGTGCAGACACCCGATCAGCATAGTGCACTACAGCCCAGAACTCCTGGGTTCAAGCGATCCTCCCACCTCAGCCTCCCGAGTAGCTGGGACTACAGGCACGTGCCACCACTCCCAGCATGTATATTTATAAGATGAAAGTGAATTAAGGCCAAGTGCAGTGGCTGATGCCTATAATCTCAACGTTTTGGGAGGCTGAGGTAGATGGATTGGTTGAGTCTAGGAGCATGAGACCATCCTGGGCAACAGGGCAAAACCCATGTGGAAATATATATATGTGTTTATTTATTTTTTTGAGACAGAGTCTTGCTGTGTTGTCCAGTCTGGAGTACAGTGGTGTGATCTTGGCTCACTGCAACTTCCTCCTCCCAGGTTCAAGCAGTTCTCCTGCCTCAGCCTTTTGAATAGCTGGGATTACAGGCGTACACCACCATGCCCAGCTAATTTTTGTATTTTAGTAGAAATGGGGTGTCACTATGTTGGCCAGGCTGGTTTTGAACTCCTGACCTCAGATGATCCACCCGCCTCAGCCTCCCAAGGTGCTAAGATTTCAGGCATGAGCCACCTTACTCAGCCTGGAACTATATTTCAGGAGACCAAAATACCCCAGAGCCATTAAATCCTAGTAATACCACCCTGGTATAATCATAGATTAGATAAAGGACTGCTAAAATGCAGTTAGACTTTCAACCAGGGCCAGCCTGATGTGGTAATGGAGAACTATAAAATGTGATTTCAAGTTATCAGGAAGGTCATGTTTTCTCCAAATTGCTTTTATTCACAATTTTTTAAAAATTGAGACAGAGTCTAACTCTATCACCCAGGGTAGAATACTGTGGTGTTGATTTTGGCTTAATGGAATCTCTGCCTCCTTGGTTGAAGGGATTATTGTGCCCCAGCCTCCTGAGTAGGTGGGTTTATAGGTGTGCGCCAGCATAGCTGGCTAATTTTTGTATTTTTAGTAGAGATGGGATTTTACCATGTTGGCCAGGCTGGTCTCAAACTCCTGGCCTCAAGTGATCTGCCCACCTTGGCTTCCCAAAGTAGTCGGATTACAGGTGAGAGCCACTGTGCCCAGCCCACAACATTTTTTTTTTTTTTGAGATGAAGTTTCGAGATTGTCGCCCTGGCTGGAGTGCAATGGCGTGATCTCAGCTCACTGTAACCTCTGCCTCCCAAGTTCAAGTGTTTCTTCTGCCTCGGCCTCCCAAGTAGCTGGAATTACATGTGTATACCACCACACCCAGCTAATGTTTGTATTTATAATAGAGATGGGGTTTTGCCATGTTGGCCAGGCTGGTCTTGAACTCCTGGCCTTGTGTGAGCTGCCCACCTTAGCTTCCCAAAGTGCTGGGATTACCGGCATGAGCCACTGTGCCCAGACTAGAGTCTTTTTAATTTTATATATTTTGTAAGGAAGAACTTTTAGTTTACTAGATGTCTTATAGGACTTGAGAAAGCAGCATTGGGGCTTACACCTCTTTTTTTTCAGACAGGGTCTTGCTGTGTTACCCAGGCTGAAGTGTAGTAGCACAATTATGGCTCACTGCAGCCTCAACTTCCTAGGCTGAAACGATCCCCTACCTCAGTTTCCCAAGTAGCTAGGACTACAGGCATGCACCACCATACTCTGCTAGTTTTTAAATTTTTGTAGAGACAGGGTGGGTGCTGGGGTTACAGATGTGAGCCCCGGTTACCAGCTCACACCTGTAATCCCAGCACCCACCCTGTCTTTACAAAATGTAAATGTAAATGGGTCAGTTACATTTTTTATCCTGTAAACTATTGGGAGCTCATGCCTGTAATCATAGCACTTTGGAAGGCTGAGGTGGGAGGATCACTTGAATTCAGGAGTTTGAGAACAGCCTGGGGACACATAGTGAGATCCCATCTCTATAAAAAAAATTGTTTTGAGATGGAATCTTGCTCTGTCACCCAGGCTTTAGTGCAGTGGCACATCATCTGCTCACTGCAGCCCCGCCTCATGGGTTCAAGCATTTCTCCTGCCTCAGCCTCCCAAGTAGTTGGACTACAAGTGTGTGCTACCATGCCCAGCTAATTTTTGTATTTTTAGTAGAGATGGGGTTTCATCACAATAGCCAGGCTGGTCTCAAACTCCTGACCTCTTGATCCACCCACCTTGGCCTTCCAGAGTGCTGGGATTGTAGGCGTGAGCCACAGCGCCTAGCCTATAAAAAAATTTAAAACTAGCAGAACATAGTGGCATGTGCCTGCATTCCCAGCTACTCAGTAGGCTGAGGCGAGAAGATCACTTGAACCTAGGAGATGGAGGTAATAGTGAGCTATGATCGTGACACTGTACTCCAGCCTGGGTGACAGAGCAAGGGACCCTGCCTTTGCTCACAAATGAGCATAATATGCATGAAACACAAAGGTGATTATTCGAGGCTTTTCTAAGCAAGTAATCATTCAGTTCCAAACAAAGTGCCAAATATAGAGTAAAAGTAATAGAAAACTGTTGCAGCTTTTTTGTGAATTTTGATCTGTGATCTTCAAGAAACATTTGAACTGTGAATTTGTTACATTTTTACTTAATCTTCATTGTAAATTATTATTTAGTTTATCATAAGGGTTACCCAAAATGATGTTAAATGTTTTTAATTTACTAACATCAGCGGCTCATTTCTTATATTCAATTTAAAATTTCTATCAGTGTTGGCCTTTAACCTTTGGTTTGCATCATCCAGAACTTTCATATATAAATTTCCTGTCTCTGAATCTGCTGAGACATTAAAAAGAAGAAAAAAATTGCCTGTCTCATGAAATTATATTAAAGCATTAAAAAATAATTTATAGCCGGGCATGGTGGCTCATGCCTATAATCCCAGCACTTTGGAAGGCCAAGGCAGGCAGATCACCTGAGGTCAGGAGTTCGAGACCAACCTGGCCAACATGATGAAATTCTGTCTCTAGTAAAAATACAAAAATTAGCCGGGTATGGTGGCATGCTCCTATAATCCCAGCTACTTGGGAGGCTGAGGCAGGAAACTCACTTGAACTTGGGAGGTTGCAATGAACTGAGATTGCACCACTGCACTGCAGCCTGGGCAACAGAGCAAGACTCTGTGTCTCAAAATAAAAAATTATGGACTTTTAAACTTAAAAATTGTTAGAGTTAAGATACTACAGATCAAGGCATCAAATCATTTTGGATAAAACTTCATGGTTTGAACTTGACTTTGATATTATCTTGGCAAAATTCTGTTCTAAAATGTTTCACTTTATTTCTTCAGAGAAGAAAGAGTGAATATGAAGGTTCCCAGAGATATGGATGATGCCAAGGCTCTAGGAAAAGTTTTATCCAAATATAAGGACACCTTTTATGTTCAAGTACTTGTAGCTTATTTTGCTACATATATTTTGTATCCTTTTAACTGAAAAAATGTTTTCTAATTTTGTCTAAGAAAAAGTTTAAAAGGTCTGGTCTTCATTTATACATAAGTATTTTTCCTTTTAAAATTTGTTATGGCCGTGTAATAATATTAAATAATTGAAAAATTAAAATGGAAAAATATTATCACTTTAATCCTATTTCCCGAACTAATTGTTTTTATGTCTGAATATTTATTACAAGTTCTTTTGTATTCTGCTTTTTTTTTTTTACTTATTAAGCATTTTCCTTTACTGCATATTATTAAGATATTATTTTAGGTATTTGATTTATAATTGTATTCATTAACTGATATTAGTTTATATGATTTTTAAATTACTAGTCACCATAGTGTTTTTACAGTTCTCTTAGGTTCGGAAGTATAATTTATTATTAATTTCTATAGCTGTATATTATGAATCTCCTTTGTTCATTATTTTTTTCTTGTGTTGTTTCCTTTGCAAAAATTCTTAAGAAGATATTTATTCAAAGGAATGGATGTTTTTCACAATTTTTGACATATATTTATTTTATAGAAATATATTACATTTTAACTAGTCAGGAAAATAGCTTTATTTCAAAGTCCTTATGCTGTCAGTGCTTAATTTTGTAAATTATGGACTTTAATTTTCATTTCTGATTTGTTAATATCTTTTATTCTTATCCAACCTATTTTCCAAATCTTCTCAGTTAATGAAATACATTATCTCTTGATGTTGTACAACTAATCATTACCTTTTGTAAACCAACTTTTTTTTGTGTTTTGAGTTGGAGTTTCACTCTTGTCACCTAGGCTGGAATGTAGTGGTGTGATCTCTGATCACTGGAACCTCCCCGCCTCCTGGGTTCAAGTAATTCTCCAACCTCAGCCTCCCAAGCAGCTGGGATTACAGGTGCCCAAGACCACCCCCAGCTAATTTTTGTATTTTTAGTGGAGACGGGGGTTTCACCATGTTGGCCAGGCTGTTCTTGAACTCCTGACCTCAGGTGATCCACCCACCTCAGCCTCCCAAAGTGCTGGAATTACAGGCATGACCCGCCGCACTCGGCCTAAACCAATTTTTATTTTAAAAAGGCAACTTAGGCTGGGTGTGGTGGCTCACACCTGTAATCCCAGCACTTTGGGAGTCCGAGGCAGGCGGATCACGAGGTCAAGAGGTCGAGACCATCCTGGCCAACATGGTGAAACCCTATCTCTACTAAAAATATAAAAATTAGCTGGGCGTGGTGGCACACACCTGTAGTCCCAGCCACTCTGGAGGCTGAGGTGGGTGGATCATCTGAGGTCAGGAGTTCAAGACCAGCCTGGCCAACTGCAGATGGCAGGCACCTGTAGTCCCAGCTACTCGGAGGTGGGTGGAATTGCTTGAACCAGGGAGGTGGAGGTTGCAGTGAGCCAAGATCGTTCCACTGCCCTTTAGCCTGGGCAACAGAGCGAGACTCTGTCTCAAAAAAAAAAATTCGGAATAATATTATCAGGGCCTGACGTCGTGGCTCATGCCTGTAATCCCAGCACTTTGGGAGGCCAAGGCTGGCAGATCACTTGAGGTCAGGAGTTCAAGACCAGCCCGGCCAACATGGTGAAACCCTGTCTCTACTAAAAATACAAAAATTAGCTGGACGTGGTGGCACATGCATGTAGTCCTAGCTCTTCTGGAGGCTGAGGCAGGAGAATCTCTTGAACCTGGGAGGTGGAGGTTGCAGTGAGCTGAGATCTTGCCATTGCACTCCAGTCTGGGTGACAAAGGGAGAGTCTGTCTCAAAAAAATTCTTGATATAGACCCAAAATAATTGAAAGATTAAAATTTAGCAGCACTTGAAGAGATATTTGTACACTGTGGTCATAGCAGCAACATTCACAATAGCCAAAGGGTACAAGAAACCCATGTCCTTTGATAAGTTAATGAATAAACAAAATATAATATATACAAACAATGCAATATTACTTGGCCGTAAAATGGAATGGCCATAAAAAGGAATAAATACTGATGCATACTACAGCCATGGATTAACCTTAAAACATATTAAGTCAAAGAGGCTAGGCACAAAAGGACGAATATTGTATTATTCCACTTATATAAATGATAGTTAGAGATGGGCAAATTCTTTGAAGAAAAGACTTCAAATAAATCTTTGTTTTTATTTTTTGAGACAGTTTTGCTCTGTCGCCCAGCTGAGTGCAGTGACATGATCATGGCTCACTGCAACCTCAACCTCCTGGGCTCAAGTAATCCTCCTGCTTCAGCTGGGACTACAGGCATGTGCCACCACACCTGACTAATTTTTTGTATTTTTTTGTAGAGATCGAATTTCACCATGTTGCCCAGGCTGGTCTCACACTGGAACTCCTGGGCAATAATATTGTAAAATATTTAACTATGTGGAAATGTTTTAGATTATTAATACTAATGCATAGTATGTATTTCATATATTTACTTTAAAATATATTTTAATAGTAGGTAAAGCACAAATCAGTAATTGTGTTGGTGTTATCGAGAACCAAGATTTTTCAGTATAAGAAAAGAGAAATCTAAACAGAAAGTTAAGCCCAAGTCACATTCCCATGCAAAGGAAGCATAATTTTGACTACTACTATAGGTAAAGGACAGAGCATAAACTGCCCTAAGGATCCAATAGGCAAAATTCAATAAATGGTAAATTCTACAAATGATCTGTATTCTTCAGTAAATTGAAAGAAAGCAACAAAAACAAAGACCCTACACTTAAGTGATACATTGAGCAAGTACTTTGTGTGGACCTTCAGATTCTGATCAGACTAGTCTTTATGACAACAAGGAATTATAGTTCCTTTCTTGAAGTCTGACAGTGGTATCATATTTATGTTAAAAAGAAAAGGAGTTATTTTAATTATATTAAAATAATTGCACATTGAAAAATGTGGAGTTTTTATTTTATTTATTTATTTTTGAGACAGAGTCTTGCTTTGTTGCCAAGTGCCAGGTTGGGGTGCAGTGGTGCAATCTCAGCTCACTGCAACCTCTGCCTTCCGGGTTCTAGTGATTCTCCTGCCTCAGCCTGCTGAGTAGCTGGAGATTACAGGCACCCACTATCATGCCCAGCTAATTTTTGTATTTTTATAGAGATGGGATTTCACCATGTTGGTCAGGCTGGTCTTAAACTCCTGACCTCAGGTGATCTGCCCACCTCGGCCTCCCAAAGTGCTGGGATTACAGGTGTGAGCCACCTCGCCCAGGCTTGTTTTTATTTTATTTATTTAATTTTGAGACAGAGTCTTCTTCTTCTGTCGCCCAGGCTGGAGTGCAGTGGCGCGATCTCAGCTCTACTGCAATCTCTGCCTCCTGTGCTCAAGCAATTCTCCTGTCTCAGCTTCCTGAGTAGCTGGGACTACCGGCGCGTGCCACCACGCCTGGCAGATTTTTGTATTTGTATTTGTATTTATTTATTTTTATTATTTTTTTGTTGTTTTCTTTTGTTTCTTTTTGAGATTTTTGTATTTTTAGTAGAAACGAGGTTTCACCATATTGGTCAGGCTGGTGTTGAACTCCTGAACTCAGGTGATTCACCTGGCTCTGCCTCTCAAAGTGGTGGGGTTACAGGCATGAGCCACCGCACCTGGCTTATTATTATTATTTTTTAATTTTTAGTTTTTTTGAGACAGAGTCTCACTCTATCGCCCAGGCTGGAGGGCAGTGGCATGATTTCAGCTCAGTACAACTTCTGCCTCGCGGGTTCAAGTGATTCTTGTGCCCTAGCCTCCTGAGTAGCTGGGATTGCAGGCATGAGCCACTGTGCCCAGCTAATTTTTGTATTTTTAGTAAAGACGGGGTTTCATCATGTTGACCAGGCTGTTCTTGAACTCCTAGCCTCAAGTGATCCACCCTCAGCCTCTCAAAGTATTGGGATTACAGGCATGAGCCACTGTGCCCAGCCTGAAATATGTTAATATAGGGCATCATAACATTAGTTTCTCTACTTTTATATATGTATGAAACTATCTATAATATGATCTTAACCCAAAAAGTAAGTGTGTGTGTGTATGTATGTGTGTGTGTTTTGTTTTTAACGGAGATACCTAGGAAATGAGTGGAAAATTTGAGACTGATGACTCAAAGCGTTTCGAGTTATTGGTACTATATGTGGTTGATAATTGAAGCCATGGAAATTGCCAAGTTTATCAAAGGAAGGGGAGAGTGCGGCTAACAGAATGTTAGAGAAATTTCATATTTGAAGGCAAAGAGAAAAACCTAAAGTAAAAAAATTACTTGTAATACAGAAGAAAACTTACTGTTCAGTAAAGCCATGTTTCATGTGGGATGAAGCCTAATCCTATGCAGGGATCACTGAAAGGTGACTACTGAGAAAAAGTTATTGACTATGAGGAAGTTTCAGTATCATAGTGGATAGGTAAAGCAGGTCGCAGGGAACAAGGAGAAAATCTCTTCTGAGAAAGTGAAGGTGAGGAGCAGTAGCTGGATAGGATACCTTGGTTGAGGAAAGCCTAGATTTGTTTGTTAAGTTACAGGCAACTGAATGGTTTTGTAGAAGAGGGATCCTGTGAAGGAGAACAGAATTGAAGGTGAAAAAAACCTAGGAGGAAGAGATTGAAATGAGAATATGAGTAAAATAAGAACTAGAGAAAAAGGAATAATGAGTAAAGATAGAAATTTTAAATTAGGCTGGAGAGATGTTGAGGGAATTCACTTTGACTTGTGAGTAAATCATATTAGAGGGGAAAAAAGAGGTTCAGACCAAAACCAGGAATGATAGAAAAGTAAAAAAAAATTTCTATTTTTTTTAGACTGAATTTTACTATAGTGCAATCTTAGCTTACTGTAACCTCCTGGGTTTAAGCGATTCTCCTGCCTCAGCCTCCTGAGTAGCTGGGATTACAGGCATGCACCACCATGCCTGGCTAAGTTTGTATTTTTAATAGAGAGGAGGTTTCTCCATGTTGGTCTCATGCTAGTCTTGAACTTCTGACCTCGGGTGATCCACGAGCCTCTACCTCCCAAAGTGCTGGGATTACAGGCATGAGCCACCACCCCCAGCCAAAAATAATAATTTTTTTTTTTTTTGAGACAAAGTCTTGCTGTGTCACCAGACTGGAGTGCAGTGGCATGATCTCAGCTCACTGCAACCTCCACCTCCCGAGTTCAAGCAATTCTTCTGCCTCAGCCTCCTGAGTAGCTGGAACTACAGGCGCGTGCCACCATGCCGGGCTAATTTTTGTGTTTTTAGGAGAGACGGGGTTTCACCATGTCGGCCAGGATGGTCTCAATCTCATGACCTTGTGATCCACCTGCCTCTGCCTCCCAAAGTGCCATGATTACAGGCATGAGCCACTGTGCCCGGCCAAATCTATTTCAAAAACAAGATTTGTGGCCTGGGCATCATGGTTCATGTCTGTAATCTCAGCACTTTGGGAGTCCAGTGTGGGAGGGTTGCTTGAGCCTGGAGTTCAAGTGTAGCCTGGGCAACATAGCCAGACCTCATCTCTACAAATAATAAAAATTAATGTAGTGACATGCATACCTGTGATCCCAGCTACTCGCAAGGCTGATGTGGGAGAACTGCTTGAGCCTGGGCAGTTGAGGCTGCTGTGAGCCGTGAGTACGCCACTGCATTCCAGCCTGGGCAACAAAGCAAGACCCCAAAAATAAATAAAATTTGTGACTTTTACTGTATTTTGTAATTTCTATTCTTATTTTCTTATTTTTTTCTCTCTTGTAATTCCTATTCCTTTAAAATGAGTAGTGAATTTAGGTAAATCTTCATAATTAACTTAGAAATAATTATATGTATATGATTTCCCTGAAAACATTTCGGAGTAAAATAAAATGTGTTAGAGAAGCACTAAAAGATTATGGAAGACCTTTTCTCTTTTGTTTTTTCCCTCCCCCAAAGTGCCCATTTCCTCTCTATCTAGTACACGTTGGATTTTTGTCTAGGAAACCTTTTAGTAGCACACACTTACTAGTATATATGGTACTGTTTAGTAAATGGTCAACTTAGAGGCACTACAGCTCAAGAGTAGTATATTTTTTAAATGTTTGAATATTATTAATTATATGATAATTTCTGTATTTATACTTTTTTCCTCAAATGTTACATTTGTCTTTTAAAATTCACTTAATTATGTTCCAATCCTTAACTTAGAAGTTACCAGCTTGCAAACATTTGCTATTCCAGGCTCCATATTTCTCAGTATACTCTCAGGGTTTCTTTATCCCTTTCCACTAGCCTTATTTCTTGTTTGTTTGGTAAGTATAAAAAAATAAAATCGGGAGACTGAAAAAACCAATAGAATGATGAAGATGATGATATTTTAATCCCACTAGTCTATATAAGCGTAAACTTAGTTTAAGAGGAGTTCATGTTAAAGTCCCTCCACATGGAAGTGTTATAATTTGTTTTTCCCCCTAGAACAGACGAGTTGTAGACTTAGTTGCATTTATAAGCTGTGTTTTAGCTTTTCTTTCCTATTGGGTTTTGTAACTGGTACAGTCCAAAGAGTGTTGGTGAGCACACTGAGTTAAGTCCCAAGGCCAGAGGTGGTGTTTTCAAGCTTAGAAATTGGTGGGGAGAAAATTGGCTCCTGAAATTTTATTCTTAGGTTAAAGCCTAGCATTAATTATTTGGATATAGTCACTAGGTGTAATCACAAGTGCCAGTTTGTTTTAGCCAATCTCATTTGAGTTACAATTTGGTCTGAGAAAGTACAATAGATGTCATGCAGAGTGCCTTCCCTGTCTCTGAAAGAAGTAAAGTAATGAGCTTTTACTCAGGTGAATATATCCATGTGAATAAGATGGAAAAATGCAAAATGCTTATGGCTTCTTGTTGTTTTCCAGTGTTCTGGACTTGGTGCCTCTTTTTGTTACATGCTTTCCTATTTAGTCGGGAGACCAGTTGTGTATAAATACCTAACAGAAAAAGCAGTAAAATGGTCAAAGCAGGTAAACATGTATTTTTAAATTATTTGATGTAACTCTTTGTTAATTGGGAGGTCAGTATTTAGTCCCTACACGAATTAACTACATGTGTTAACCCAACATAAATTAACTCCTAAGTTAACTCAAGTAATAAGAATTAACTTCTGACCAAATAAAAATAAGTGGTAGGCAAATATGAATGTTAATAATTTCCAATACAAATGTTTTATACCTGTGATGGTAATTTTAATTCTTTATCCTAGTAAGTTCAATCAGTGGAGAAGTCAAAATGTCAATATAAAGGCATCCACATAGTTAGATACCTATCTGTTTTATGTTGATGCAGCATGCTGTGCATGTGTTATCAAAAAACTTGTATCTGCTAACTCCTAATGCATTTTTTTCTTTTCTTTTTTTTGAGATGGAGTCTCGCCCTGTCACCCAGGCTGGAGTGTGGTGATGCAGTCTTGGCTCACTGCAACCTTTGTCTCCCGGGTTTAAGCAATTCTCGTGCCTCAGCCTCCCAAGTAGCTGGGATTATAGGTGCACACAACCACACCCGGCTAATTTTTTGTATTTTTAGTATAGACAGGGTTTCACCGTGTTGGCCAGGCTGGTCTCGAACTCCTGGCTTCCAGGTGATCCACCTCAGCCTCCCAAAGTGCTGGGATTGCAGGCGTGAGCCACCACCTGGTTTTTTTTTGATCATTTCTATTGGGTATACTCTGAAGTATCAGGAAAGAGAAATTGAAATAAGGTGTTTATATTAAGCAACTTATTTTTGAAGTTGTCCTCATCTGATGTTAATTCTTTTCTTTCTTATGACAGGTTGAACGTCATAGAGAACATCTCATTAACTACATTATATTTTTGAGAATAACACCATTTCTGCCTAATTGGTTTATTAATATCACATCTCCTGTGATCAACGTGCCATTGAAAGTTTTTTTTATTGGTACTTTTCTAGGTAAGGTCTTGCTGTGTGTGAGCTCACTGTGTACATATCTAACAGTGTCCAGCTGGACTAGATTGCCTGCATGTTCTCTGCAGATATGCCAGCATTATCTAGAACTCTTAGGCACAAAGCCTGGCTACATAAATAGATGCTCAGAAGTGTTTGTTGCATTGTGTTGATTTAGGTTATTTTTGTGTCGCCTCTTTAAAGAGGAGCACTTTCTACTCTATATCATTTTAATAATTACAAGGTTAAGCAGGACCTTTACCTCCAGTTGCTCTAAGTGGAGAGGGAAAAAAAAATGCCTTTTTTGAGTAATTTTCTCCTATGTTTTTTCTTTTTTTTAAATGTTGCTTTGGCAAAATATTTCCTTTGTTTTCTAATCAAGTATTAAAATGTTAAACTTGAATTTTCAGTAGAGAAGTGATCCTTTTTTTTTTTTTTTTTCTGAGATGGAGTTTCGCTTTTGTTGCCCAAGCTGGAGTGCAACGGTGTGATCTCAGCTCAGTGCAACCTCACCTCCCCTTTCTGGGTTCAAGCGATTCTCCTGTCTCAGCCTCTCGAGTAGCTGGGATTATGGGCATGGGCCACCACAGCCAGCTATTTTTTTGTATTTTTAGTAGAAATGGGGTTTCACCATGTTAGCCAGGCTGGTCTTGAACTCCTGACCTCAGGTGATCTACCTGCCTCCCCCTCCCAAAGTGTTGGGATTACAGGCGTGAACCATCACGCCTCGTGCTTATTTTTCCTTTTATTGAAACCAGCATTGGTTCTTTGTAGGAGTGTTTTGCTTTACTTTCCAATTAGAGTTGAACTGTTTCGATGTCAAAAAATGAACAGATTTCTTACATATTGAATACCTATTAAAGCTTAAGTTAATACTTGTAAGAACATATGCTTTTGAAAAGAATAACCAAAGTCAATTATTTATTGCTACTTATTGACAGACTTACATCAGCATGGAGAATTTTTAATTTTGTTAAGTGTCATCTCCATAGAATCTAAAGAGAATTTTTGTTTCTGTCTCCATTTTACAGGTGAAATCCAGATATTTAATTTCAGTTTTGGCTAAAGTAATTTTTTTCCATTTGTTTTGATTTTTAATGAAATGCAATTATTCTGTATGTACTTTTATATATGCCGCTCTTTTTACTCACACTTTGAGTATCTTTCCATGTTAATATATCTCCTACCACTTTATCTGTCAAGGATAAATGACAATCTACTCAACCTTATTTTTGAACATTTAGATTGTTTCCAGATGTTTATTTTACACTTCATAAACATTATTATTTCCTAAACTTGAAATTACTAGAATGGAGCACATTTTTTTTTTCTTTTTGAGACAAGAGTCTCTGTTACCCAGACTGGACTGCAGTGGCACAATGTTGGCTCACTGCAACCTCCGCCTCCTGGGTTCAAGTGATTCTTCTGCCTCAGCCTTCTGAGTAGGTGGGACTACAGGTGTGGCCACCATGCCCGGAAATTTTTTGTATTTTTAGTAGAGACAGGGTTTCACCATGTTGGCCAGGCTGGTCTCAAACTCCTCACCTCAAGTGATCTGCCAGCCTTGGCCTCCCAAAATGTTGGGATTACACGCGTGGGCCATGGTGCCAAGTCTTTTTTTCTTTTAAGGTTTTTGATAGGCTGGTTGCTGTGGCTCACTCCTGTAATCCCACCACTTTGCTGAGGCAGGTGAATTGCTTGAGCCTGGGAATTAGAGACCAGCCTGGGCAATATGGCAAAACCCCATCTCTTGACAAAAAATACAAAATTGGCTGGGTGTGGTTGCACACACCTGTAGTCCCAGCTGCTCAGAAGGCCAAGGTGGGAAGATCACCTGAGCCCGGGGAGACTGATGCTGCAGTGAGTGATGATTGTGCTACTGCACTCAAGCCTGTGTGGCAAAGTCAGACTGTCTAAGGGGCAAAAAAACCATTTTTGATAAATGTAAAATTCTCGTTTTTAAAATGTATTATCCTTAAGAAGTGATTATGAAAGATTGAATTCTTTATATGGAAATAAATGAGCTTTAAATTCTTAATTTTTTTTTTCTAAAATGAAATAGCTATATTAAGAAACTTTATGCACACAGAAAATTTTAATTTTTAAAAACAGTTGGTTTTTACTGCATGTTTTTATTTTTTATTTCAGGTGTCGCACCTCCTTCTTTTGTAGCCATTAAGGCAGGAACAACACTGTACCAACTTACAACAGCAGGGGAAGCTGTTTCCTGGAACTCAGTATTTATTCTGATGATCTTGGCTATTCTTTCTATTCTGCCAGCCATCTTCCAAAAAAAACTAAAGCAGAAATTTGAGTGAAAAAAATCAATCTGATTTTTAGTTTTGCTGTCATCACCATCTCAGGATTAACAGGTGCATCCATTTATGTTTTAAAATCACCTCTTCAGTAATTAAAAAAAGGAATTTGTAAAATAAAATTTCCTATCAGATAGTTAGAGTAATACATTTAAGTGACAAGGAGAGAAGAAAGTAAAAATGAAAATTGGTATACTGTGATAAGTGCTATCAATAGTTAACATAGACATCTTATAAAATATTATACCGCCGGGCGTGGTGGCTCATGCCTGTAATCCAAGCACTTTGGAGGCCAAGGTGGGCGGATCACCTGAGGTCAGGAGTTCAAGACCAGCCTGACCAACATGGTGAAACCTCGTCTTTAAAAAGTATATATATTTATTATACTAATGGTAACTATAGATAATAGTAGTGTGGTAGGAAATTATTGATCCAGCTCATTCATTCAATTTAATATTTTTCTCTTATTGCTAATAAATAGATAGTTTTAAATTCTAGATCTACCCACCTCAACCTCCCATAGTGCTGGGATTACAGGCATGAGCCACTGCACCCAGCCTGGTATTGATAATTTATACTCAGATAATTCATTACATTTCTTTAATATCTCAGAAGGGGCCCTAAAAAGCAAACACTCAAGAGTATGTAGTTTTTAGACATTAAGTTATTTTATATTTTAAACAGTGACAGCAAAACAAGTAGTGAAATATAGTTTATTTGTTCTAATGATTGTAAATTTTACCTCCTTTATTAATCTGTTCATTAAGGAATATATTTAATATTATGTCATTATTCTTTTTATGCATGATACACCTAGAAAAATGCCTTTTGTTTCTATTGATGGCTTTTTTCTTTGGAGCTGTTTTTGATTACTTACTGCAGTTTTCCAATTTCATCTTTTTACTTTTTCTAACTCACAAAGTAAAATTAACTTCTCACATGGCAACTACTATATTTAAATAGTTCTGGAAGGCCAGGCGCGGTGGCTCATGCCTGTAATCCCAGCACTGTGGGGGGCCGAGGCGGGCCACGAGGTCAAGAGATCGAGACCAACCTGGCCAACCTGGTGAAACCCCGTCTCTACTAAAAAGACAAAAATTAGGTGGGCGTGGTGGCATGCACCTGTGGTGCCAATTACTCGGGAGGCTGAGGCGGAAGAATCGCTTGAACCCAGGAGGCGAGGGTTGCCGTGAGCCGAGATTGCATCACTGCACTCCAGCCTGGCAACAGAGCAAGACTCCGTCTCAAAAAAAAAAAAAAAAATAGTTCTGGAAAAATCAAAGTGCTTTTTGCTGCTTGGTTAATGGGTAATGCCCTTGATTCTTTGATTCTCGAACATAGCTAATCTAAAGTACTCTGTCAGTTTTACCTTCACCCACAACTGTCATTATGTTGAAAAGTACTTTAGCTGTGTGAAATCCTTGTATGTTTTTATTGTGAGAGGTATAATCATCCTCAAAGCCTGTTTTTACTACATAATGTGGACTGGTTCATTATTTTTTCTATCACAGTATTAACAGATGGATTTTATTGTAAATACAAAGAAAATATATTGATTATTATAGTATTCTTATGTCACCTGGCCTTTTGTGTAAGATTATTTATTATTTCTAGCAAGGCTTTCTTTCTTTCTTATTGCCCAGAGACTGAGTGATGAATCTTGTTATTTTTACAAATAAATTAAAACATAGCCTTTTTGGAAAAATTCGCTAAATATTACTGTATAAAATGTAATTGTGTAAATTTTTCTCAGAATTTTAAAAATAAAAGAACTTAGACTCAGTAAAGTGTCACTATTTACTCCAGCATGTGTAAATTGTATTTACTCTATTCTCAGAGTATATTTCCTGTCCTTACCATTGATTCTTTCCCTTTGCTAGTTTTTTTTTGTTGTTGTTGTTAGAAAATTGTAGCTGTGACTTTAGGTGGGGTGTATTTTCTTCCAAGAGAATAGACAATTTTTCTGGATTCATCATTATTGACTGTCAAGAAAGGACCCTTCAACAGGCTGTACCCTCAATGCAGTTGATGGCCTGTCTTTATGGATTCATAGACGTGGCCTGATGCTACATGTAAATTCCAGCTTTGGCTTGACAATTATATGGTAACAGCCACATGAAAGCAAACATCTGTGGTGCGAAGACAAGCAGGCTAAGTAGAAGTTGGAATGCTGAGAAAGTGAAACTGTTCTTTCTTAGTTAATGGTCTTTCTCTGGAGCTCTGTTACTTTGAGTATAATATTTCCATGACACTTAGTAAATGCAAGCTAAAATGTAATAATAAATAATAAATTGTATTGGAGAAAACTAAATGTCACATTTGGGATTTATTTCATGGAAGTACTTGCATTAAAAAACTCTGACCGGGCACAGTGGCTTACGCCTGTAATCCCAGCACTTTGGGAGGCCAAAGTGGATGATCACTTGAGGTCACAAGTTTGAGACCAGCCTGGCCAACATAGCGAAACCCCATCTCTACTAAAAATATGAAAAATTAGCCGGATGTGGTGGTGCACACCTGTAGTCCTAGCTACTTGGGAGGCTGGGGCATGAGAATCACTTTAATGCAGGAGGTGAAGTTTGCGGTGAGACGAAATTGTGCCACTGCACTCCAGCCTGGGTGACAGAGCAAGACTCTGTCTCAAAACAACAACAAACTCTTCATTGAATGAAAGAATATTTTTAAATTCTGACATACATTTTCACCACTAAGAACAATGAAATGGCCGGCCATGGTGACTCATGCCTGTAATCCTAGCACTTTGGGAGGCCAAGGCGGGTGGATCACCTGAAGTCAGGCGTTTGAGACCAGCCTGGCTGACATGGCAAACCCCATCTCTACAAAAAATAAATTGGCCGGGCGCGGTGGCTCACGCCTGTAATCCTAGCACTTTGGGAGGCCGAGGTGGGTGGATCACCTGAGGTCAGGAGGTCAAGACCAGCCTGGCCATCATGGTGAAACCCCATCATAAAAAAATAAAAATAAAAAATAACTGAGTGTGGTAGTGTATGCTTCTAATCCCAGTTACTTGGGAGGCTGAGGCAGGAGAATTGCTTGAACCTGGGAAGTGGAGGTTGCAGTGAGCTGAGATTGCACTAGTGCACAACAGCTTCGGTGACAGAGCAAGACTCCATCTCAAAAAAGAAAATGAAAATTTTAAAACTTAATGGTTGGCTTTTGAGAATTCTGAAACAATTGTTTAAATTGTTAAGGTAAGGCCATGCACAGTGGCTCACACCTGTAATTCCAGCACTTTGGGGGGCCTAGTGGGCAGATTACCTGAGGCCAGGAGTTTGAGACCAACCTGGTCAACATGGTGAAACCCTGTCTTGGGATTTTCCCAAGACATCAGACATTCCCCTCTCCCTTAAAACAAAACAAAAGGCCAGGTGCAGTGGCTCATGCCTGTAATCCCAGCACTTTGGGAGGCCAAGGTGGGCAGATCACCTAGGTTGGGAGTTCAAGACCAGCCTCACTAACATGGAGAAACCCTGTCTCTTTCTTTTTTGTTTGTTTGTCTATGGGCTCACCAAGGGAAGAGAAACCCTGTCTCTAAAAATTAAAAAAAAAGAAACCCTGTCTCTACTAAAAATACAAATATTTGGTGAACATGGTGAACACCTGTAGTCCCAGCCATTCCAGAGACTGAGGTAGGAGAATCACTTGAACCTGTGAGGTGGAGGTTGCGGTGAGCTGAGATAGCACCACTACACTCCAGCAAGACCCTGTCTCTAAATAAATAGTTGAGGTAAGTAAACATTTCTAGTACATACAATGATTTCTTTATAAAGGAATGTTTTTTTTTTTTTTTTTTATTTTTTAAAGACGGGGTTTCACCATGTTGGTCAGGCTGGCCTTGAACTCCCAACCTCAGATGATCTGCCCACCTTGGCCTCCAAAGTGCTTGGATTGCAGGCGTGAGCCACCATGCCCGACCCATAAAGGAATCTTTTTAAAGTTCTCTGCCTTTTTGAAAATGAGTGTAATTGGCTGGGCACGGTGGCTCAAGCCTGTAATCCCAACACTTTGGGAGGCCGAGGTGAGTGGATCATGAGGTCAGGAGATGGAGACCATTCTGATGAACACGGTGAAACTCCATCTCTACAAAAAATACAAAAAATTAGTTGCGCGTGGTGGCACGCACCTGTAGTCCCTGTTAGGAGGCCGAGGCAAGAGAATTTCTTGAACCCTTAAGGAGGTTGCAGTGAGACAAGGTCGCGCCACTGCACTCCAGCCTGGGAGACAGAGCGATACTGCATCTCTAAATAAATAAACTACCCTCAAATTAGCATTAGAACAATACTATGAAAGCAAGGTGAGGGAATACATTGTTCCTTTATTTTGTATATTTTACATGGGAAACTAGCTATATTTTAAGATTACTTTCTAGATTAATTCTGTAAAAATCCATCATGAATCATTGGAAGATGGCATTTTTGCCCATCATTAACTGACACTACTAAAAGCATATTATTTCATGGCAACCTACTAAAAACCAGTTTTTCATCCTGCTCATCATTTAAATTAGATTCATGAGGATGATTCAAGTGCCCCTCCTCAGGTTTTTGTTGGAGTCTGTTTCTACACTGGGATTGCTACTTATAGACTCTGAATCCTTGGCAGATATTAAGGTGTTGATTCAAAACTCCTGCCTTTCACCTCTGAGACAGGATTGCCTAGTGACTAAATCATTAGGGTGGACTTTTTTTGGACACAGAATCTGGCTCTGTTACCCAGGATGGGGTGCAGTGGCAGGATCTCAGCTTACTGCAACCTCCACTTCCCAATAATCAGAACATTGCCAGTACTTTTATGTTCTCCCCAGTCTGATTTCCCCAACCTATATATTCCTTTATTTATTTATTTTTTTGAGACAGAGTTTCACTGTGATATCCAGGCTTGAGTGTAATGGCGCAATCTCGGCCCACTACAACTTCTACTTCCTGGGACTACAGGCACCTGCTACCACATGAGGCTAAATTTTTTATTTTTAGTAGAGGGGGTGTTTCGCCATGTTGGCCAAGCTGGTCTTGAACTCATGACCTCAGTTGATCAGCCTGCCTCGGCCTCCCAAAGTGTTGGGATTACAGACGTGAGCCACCTTCCCAGCCTAGAGTGGACTATTTAATTGGTATTACTCTGTGGCTCATGCCTGTAATCCCAGCACTCTGGGAGACTGAGGCGGGTGGATCACCTGAGGTCAGAGTTCGAGACCATCCTAACTAACATGGCGAAGCCCCGTGTCTAATAAAGATACAAAAATTAGCTGGGTATGGTAGCACACACCTGTAGTCTCAGCTACTAAGGAGGCTGAAACAGTAAAATCGCTTGAACCTGGGAGGCAGTGAGCCAAGATTGTGCCACTGCACTCCAACCTGGGTGACAGCGGTAGACTCTGTCTCAAAAACAAAAAGAATTATATGCAATCTGAAAAATGCAAATACCCATGCCACTGTAGTGGAATGTGTGACTCCATATAAGGTATTTGGTTATGTGGATAATTGACAGAAAGTACACGTATAGCTTCTGGCTACATAAAAATATAAAAATGGAGAGAGATCCAAGATCGCCGATTAGCAACAGCTCAGGAATGTAGCTCCCAGTGAAAGCGTAGAGAATGAGTGGACACCGCACTTTCTGACGAATTTTTGTTGCCCACAGACTGGGAGATTCCCGGCAGAGGAGCCACACGGGTCGCCAGCGCGACTCTTTTGGCCAGTGCGGCTGTTTTGCCGGTGCCCCAGCGCGGTGCTTCTCAGTGCGGAGTATACGGGACGGACGGGCTCAGCTGGTCCCATCCCCACAAGGAGAACAGCAATTGGAAGCGCTGAGGACTGAGAGTTTCACAGCAAGCACAGCTGAACTCGGGAAGGTCCGGCTCTGTGGGGAACAGGCGTCCGCCAAAGGAAAACTAAGAAACAGAAAAAA
>CAUYQU010031481.1:0-27503 GCA_963574635.1 Cheracebus regulus
TTCTAGCCTGGGCAATAAAACAAGAATCCCATTCTCTCTCCCTCTTTCTCTTCCTCTTTCTTTCTCTCTTTCATTCTTTTTTTTTCTTTCTTTTGCTGTTTCTTTCTTTCTCCTTTTCTCTCTTTTTCTAAAAAAAAAAAACAAAGTAAGCCTGACCATCCTTGCTCGCCTAGCAGTTTTTTGCCCAAATATTTCTCTCTCAGGCAGAATACATTTCCCATTAAAATATGGTCCATAGTCTGAACAAAGTTTTTGAGTGGTTTTTAAAAAAATATTTCTTTCATATCATCCAAAAAAAAGGTCTTTTAGGCATAGAAACAGCTAGTTTCCTTTTAGCGTTCACCCTTAACCAGTGGTCACGTTCTTCCTATTAGACACACTGAAGTTCTCAAGAGATGGATTTTATTAATATTTTTGTAGAAATAGTATAGGTACTTTTTCAACACTCAGACCTTAGAAGAATGTAAGGAATGGCAGGTGGGAGGATAGAGACCCTGCAGTTTGTTATTTGAGAAGACAAATTGCTTTTCTAAGAGGATGAACGATGATGAGAAAACAGCACTCACTGCTAAACATACTGCACTGTTAGGATGGTTTAAAGGAACTGGTGTGCCACTGGAAGAGCAAAGTCCAGGAAGACCCCAGAGGGAGACAGTGAGCCACAGCCTGTCAACCTGTGCTATGACTATTTCCTTGCTGTGAAAGCAACAACAAAGCCCTGAATTGCTCAGATAGATCACAGAAAACTGAGAAATGCACACACACTGGACTCTCAATGGTTAAGTAATGCTTGAAAAAGGAAAAAGAGCTAGAATTCCAATCCGTTTTTCCTTCCCCACAGCCAGTTTTCCCTAAAGCATCCTTATAAAGGACGGTCTATACTTACAGTCAGGAAATGAGGCAACCAGGCCCAATAACATGGTTCTAATGGGAAGCTCATTCAAAACAGAAGGATAATACTTTTTTACAGCATATCTCCCATAGAACAGAATTAAAATGATGGTTGTTTTCCAACAGAGACTCAGTTAATAACTGCAGATTACCTTCCTAAAATAGAGGGTCTTTCCGAATATTCCAAGTAGCTAGCAAAAGACCAGACTGAGAACCATCTGCAGTGATGTCTTTATGGATATTTCTCATCAGAGTCCATGGAAATTGTGGTAGATACTGCATATTGATTCACTCAGCACACACTCAGTCCCTCTCTAGTGTGTGCCCTCATGTACTAAAAAGCTAATATTTGCATCCTTCAAATTCTCTTGTAGACAAACCTGTGAGAGGCCTGTATTGCATAACCCAATGGGAGGCGGCAGCTACATGGGGAGATCAGATATTCTGAGAAGAAGAGGCATTTGGATCTCCTGGGGGACAACTGTAGCTGAGGTTCTACTCTCATGCCACTAATGTCATGTATGCCAGACAACAGGCAACAGCAACAGGGAAGTTTCCATTAAAACAATTCTGCAGTGGTTTAGAGTATCTCTACACTATACTGTTCCTGATTGTATAGTATCCAAATTTAGCTCCTCAGTACTCTTAGAAATTTATCATACTACTCAATGCTCTAAAATTAATCACTTTATGTTTAAACTACCTAAATAGATTCTGTCATCCACAGTTACTAATCCTGGCCCATACAGAAATTTGTACCAGAAACGTTTGCCAAAAATAATGAATCCTTTAAAGAAATTAGAATTTAATGCCAGTTATTGTATTCATCCCATCAGGTTGCCATAACAAAATGCCATAGGCTGAGTGCTTAAACAACAGAATTTTACTTTCTCATAGTTCTAGAAGCTGGGAAGTCCAAAAGGAAAGCGCCAGCCAATTTGGTGACTTGTGATAGCTCTTTCTCTTTGTGGTTTGTAGATCACAGCTTTTTACTGAGTCCTCCCATGGGAGAGAGAGGAAGGTCTCACATCCCTTCATCTTTTCATAAAGATGCAAATCTCATCATAGAGGCCCCATGCTCGTGACCTCATTTAAACCTAACTAATTATCACCCAAAACTTTACCTGCAAATACCATCACATTGGGAATTAGGGCTTCAGCATATGAATTTAGTGGGAGACAACATTCAGTTCATAACAGCTATATAGTCTGGCTGGATGTGAAGACAGTCAGAGACGGCTAACATTAGAAGTTGGGGCACTAATAGTATAATGTATTTCCATGGAATTCACTGTCAAAGTGTTCCTATGGTCACCCTGAATGAAGGAGCTACTAGAAGGCTTTGCTGGGCCAAGTTACTGCTGCAAAAAGCTATTTTGAAGAACATGGAGTCTACAATGATGATATGGAAAGTGAGCTAGTGATTTCTAACTGTGGTGGAGCACTTTAATAAAGAAAATGACAAACTTGAGGTTTTAAATCCTTGGCCAAAGGCAGTCAGAGAGCCATAACTTCCCTAATGTAGACATTATCACTGGTAGCTGCTGGCTGATGTAATCAAACATAACTTGCAAGGTCTGATCCTATGGGTTGCTAAATTACAATATGAGTTGAATTCCAGCCTCACCCAAGAGTGTTATATGAGAGGGCACTAATTTGGAAAGTGGGGAATTTGGACAACTTCAGGATAACCATACTCTCAAATACCACTGACCCTTCCTTTTAGCAAAGATAGATTTGCCACTCTCTTTCTCTTTTTTGTAAATTTTTTATAAATAAAGATGGGGTCTTGCTTTGTTTCCCAGGCTGATCTTGAACACCGGGGCTCAAGCATCCCTCCTGCCTCAGTCTCCCAAAGTCCTGGGCTTACAGTCATGAACTACCACACCCAGCTCACCTCCTTCCTTGATAAGACTTTTGCTGCCCCACTTGAAGACCTTGTAATGTTTCTTTAAAAGGACTTGTCCTATTCTGAAAATCATATGAAATCAATAAAGAACCCAAATAGCTAAAGTAATCCTAAGCAAAAACAAGGCTGGAGGCATCACATACCTGACTTCAAACTATACTACAGAGCTACAGTAACCAAAATAGCATAGTATTGGTACAAAAACAGACACATAGACCAATGAAACAGAATAGCAAGGCCATAAATAAAGCTACACACCTACAACCATCTGATCTCCCAGAAAGTCAAAAAAAAACAAGCAACAGAGAAAGGACTCCTTATTCAATAAATGGTGTTGGGGTAACTGGCTAGCCATATGCAGAAGATTGAAACTGGACCACTTCCTTATGCCACATACAAAAATCAACTCAAGGTGAATTAAAGACTTACATGTAAAACCTAAAACTATAAAAAACCTGAAGGAAACCTAGGAAATATCATCCTAGACATAGGTCCTGGGGAAGATTTTACAACAAAGATTCCAGAAGCAATTGCAACAAAAACAAAAGTTAACAAATGAGACCTAAATAAACTATAGAGCTTCTGCATAGCAAAAGAAACTATCAACAGAGTAAATAGGAAACCAACAGAATGGGAAGAAACATTTGCAAACTATGTATCTGACAATGGTCTAATATCCAGCATCCAAAAGGAACTTAAACAAATTGCAAAGCAAAAAACAAACAACCCCATTAAAAAGTGGGCAAGGACATGAATAGCCACTTTTCAAAAGAAGACATACATAGGGCCAACAAGCATATGAAAAAAAGCTCAACATCGCTGATCATTAGAGAAATGCAATCAAAACCACTATGAGATACTAGCTCATGCCAGTCAGAATGGCTATTATTAAAAAGTCAAAAAGTAGCAGATGCTGACAAGGTTGTGGTGAAAAGAGAATGCTTACACACTGCCCGTGAGAATGTAAATTAATTCCGCCACTGTGGAAAGCAGTTGACATTTTTTTCAAAGAATTGAGAACTACCATTCCACCCAACAATCCAAAGGAATATATCCAAAGGAATATAAATTGCTCTACTATAAAGACACAGGGATATGTATGTTCATTCCAGCACTATTGACAATAGCAAAGACATGGATTCCACCTAAATGCCCATCAAAGGTAGACTGGATAAAGAAAATGTGGTACATATCCATCACGGAATACTACACAGCCACAAAAAAGAGTAAGATCACATCCTTTGCAGCAACATGGATGAAGCTGGAGGCCATTATCTTAAATGAACTAACACAGGAACAGAAAACCAAACACCACATGTTCTCACTTGTAAGTGAGAGCTAAACATTTAGTACACATGGACACAAAGAAGGGACACCAGGGCCTACTTGAGGGTGGGAGCGGGTTGCAGATCAAAAACTACTTATTAGGTACTGTGCTTATCACCTAGGTGACAAAATAATATGTACATCAAACCCCACAACATGCAATTTATATATAGAAAAAAACTGCACCTGTACCCAAAACTAAAATAAAATAAAAAAATAAAAAGAGTTGTCAAATTTCATTATCCCTGTCATCTTCTTATTACCTCCAAATCTGTAACAAAAGTCAGATGCCAGGATTTGTTAGGAGGTCTGTTACAAACCCAGAAGGAAAAAAAAAAGCCTTATGCACTAATAGAATTGTGAGATTGTAGAGATTGTATACATTCATACCACCATAATCATTAGGGATATGTGCAGCAATAGATTCTGAGGGTGATAAACAGAGTTGAAGGGGAAAAGTAATTTAAGTTCAGACTGGTATTTTTATATGGGTGCACTTAACAGATTCTAGATTCACTGAGCTTGTTTGAATAATTGCCAATGGTTCTGATTCCTCAACTAATTGATAAAACAGTCTTAATGGGGCTAAACTAAAGTTGAGATCCCAGAAATCCTTGGTAAAATGTAGATGAGGGGATCTAAAGATTGGGGATACAGGAATATTAAAATGGATGTATTAGGTGTGGCCCATTTAGCCACCAGTGAAGAAAATACCAGGATTTCTTTTTTTTTTTTTTTTTTTTTTTTTTTCCTTCTTTTGGAGACAAAGTCTCACTCTCGGCCAGGCTGGAGTACAGTGGCATGATCTTAGCTCACTGTAACCTCTGCCTCCGTTTGAACCTCCCAGATTCAAGCAATTCTCCTGCCTGAGCCTCTTGAGTAGCTGGGATTAGGGATTACAGGTGCCCACCACCATGTCCAGCTAATTTTTTTGTATTTTTAGTAGAGATGGGGTTTCACCATATTGGCCAGGCTGGTCTTGAACTCCTGACCTTGTGATCCACCCATCTCAGCCTACCAAAGCACTGGGATTACAGGTGTGAGCCACAGTGCCTGGCCAAAAATAGCAGGATTTCTTAAAGTTCCCTAGTCTTCTGTAGGCCAGAAGCGAACATGGGAAAAGTTGAAATGCATTGTGTAATTTCAAGGAAAATAATGAGATCCTGGAGCCACAGTGGCCAAGTGACATTGTGTAACTATAAGAAACAGTGAGAGTGGTTACTGTAATAGCAAGCCTTAATAGTAATAAAAATGATTTGATTTGCAAGGATCTTTGATAGTGACTTACAAATCTTGCAATCCTTTAGATAATAATAGGATTGGTAGTGTACAATTTTTTATCAATTGACCAATTTTGATCAATTTTAATCTAACAGAGAAAATTCTAGGTTTGGCAATGGAGCTTTATTATGGTCCATCAAACCAATTCCATACTTGAGATTGTTTAGGGCACCAGGGCTCCTTGAATCAGGAAGAAAATAGTACTCTTGAAGGACTCTCAGAGATTCCTTCACTGTGGCCATTCATCAGAGCAACTAGGCATTGATAAAGGAAAAGAAAATCCTCAACCCTTTGGGGATTGAATAATGCTAATCTCTGGGAGACCAGGACACCTTTGTCATCTACTCACCCCAGTGGGAGGTTATGTGAATCAGATGATAAACTAGTTTTTATTGAATCATATCACAGGTTCTTTAAATTCACTTTGTAATCATTTCTATGATCCTTCAGTTTACAACTGAAATAAATATACCTGGAAACTGATCTAAACTGTGCTCCAACTGACTTCCTCATCCATTAAGTAAAGATTTTCAAGGCCAGGAATGGTGATTCACATCTGTAGTCCTAGCACTTTGGGAGACAGAGTTGGGAGGATCCCTTGAGGCCAAGAATTTGAGATCAGGCTGGGAAACATAGCAAGACACCATCTCTACCTAAAAAAAAAAAAAAAAAAAATCTCCCCAGGCATGGTGGCATGCCCCTGTAGTCCAAGCTACTCGGGAGGCTGAGACAAGAAGATTGCTTGAGCTCAGGAGGTTGAGGTTGCATTGAGCTACTCCATCCCATCTTGGGTGATCCAGCAAGACTCTGTCTCAAAAAAAAATGCTTAAAAAGACTTTCAATGTAATAAAAAATGTCACATCTATAAGATAATTGGTAAGCAAGATGGTAATATCATTATATCTCCATATAGCTTGGCTGTTTAACTCTTGTAGAAAACAGCTGTTTCCTGGTGAATAACAGATCATAAATTTAATCTGATGTTAATTTCAATTGCTGCTGCTGTTCTCATTTTAGACTATTTATTAAAACATTCACACAGTACTTAACACGTAATATGTAGTCTGGAAAATGCTTTTCCTCTTTTCCATTATGAAACTCCAGAAGCTATTTGTTTTCCCCTAGTAGGGTCCTGTATTCTTGTGCCACAGGGCTTTATCTAATCTGTGGTTTTTTTTTTTTTTTATCACAGTTTACTCTGCATAGACTTGACTATCTCACTGCTCCATAAGACATCATGCTGGTCCACTACTTGAATGAAATGATGGTGACAGGACCTTGTGAATGGAAAGGAGCAGGTACTTTAGATAACATGATAAGACACATGCATGCTGGAGTATAGGAGATGAATTCCATGGATATTCAGAAGTTTCTGAAAATCTCACATGCATACTTCTTCCTTGGCACTTTGTCATCAGTCCAAGTTCATGACTATCCAGACCAACCATTAGCCACTGGGTGAACTTTCTGCCAGGCCTGAAGCTTTGGGACAAGTTGGGGGTTGATGTACACCACATGTCAGCATGTTGCTTCCACTCTCTCACTGAGTAGTTTGCAAGGCTGCCAGCCTTGAATAGGGACCCAGAAGCATGAAAAGGCTCCCAGCTCTCTAGTTGCAGGGAAAACAATTCTGCCAATTGGCCTTTATAATCCAGCAAATTCAGTGGTGTTTAAGGTAACTGTCACAAATCAGATGTTATTTGATCACTGTGACAAGACTAGACAAGAGGATCATGGTAAAAGTCCCCTGGAATTTAGAAATCAACCATTATCTCTCTAGCAAATCACTATTCTTCCAAAAAACAGTTTCCAACTTTCTCCTAAGCCCTAAAAAGATGGACAATGGAACACAAAGTGGCCATGAGACCTGAGACGCATGTGATAAACTGGGATTAATCCAAAAACACCCCATAAACTGCTTTCCAGCAGCACCTCATAATCAATGATGTTTTATATTTAATACCAGGCTCAAGTAAGTCCTGAAAGCACAAACAGGTTGCATGAGCATGTGCTGTTATATACATACTCCTGGCAGACCTACTTCTGCGGTACTGCCACATGTATGACCTGATGGGAAGTTACCTGATGGGAAGTTGATTAAAGAAGGAAGGGAATATTTGGTTTACAGATGGTCTTGTTCAATATCTTGGCACAGGCCATAAATAGACTACTGCATAATGACAGAAAAAGACATGACAGCCTTAATCAGGAGCGATCTTAATCAGGAGTGACCATAAAGGACAGCAGGAGAAATGGTAGCAGACTCAGACCTACAATCACTCCCAGAAGGGAGTGCCTAATGGTTGATCTGGATAGTCATGGACTTAGATTTATGACAAAGTGCCAGGGAAAAAATAAGTGTGAGAGATTTTCAGAATAAATCAAGTATTAATGTATTTGTATACAAATGCTCATCCAACATCCCCCCTTCAGAGAGTTTACCAATAATCATGTTGAGAAGATAACTTTCTCTGTATATGTCAATTGGCATCTTTATCCAGTTGCTTAAGGATTTCTCAATAGACTCATTTATCAAGTAACAATACTGGCAGGGTTGAAAAGCTGCACTGGCAGAATGGCACCAAAGCTTATCTGGCTAATACCACTGATGATTGCCCAAACTTCCAATCACAAAAACCATCACTAGGGAATAGACGTTTATCCTCAATATGAATTTGCCTTTCCTGACAGCCCGGCTTATGCCAACATTCCTGTCCCTGGACTCTCCATTAAAGTAGACCACAAAATATGACTTCTGACCAATGAGCTCATTTTTATAGCAAAGGAACTACAGCCAGTGTCTCAAAAGACACTGATTTTATGATGTCCTCCATCACTCAAAAGCGGCTGACTCTGTTGAATACTGGAATTGCCTACCAAAGACTCATAACCAGAGCTAGGAGTTTGGATTGCTATTCTTTTTTGTTTGTTTCAAATATCACTAGACAATTAAACTTTTATTGAAGTGTAAATTGTGGTACAGAAATACATTTCAACACCAGTGAAAGGAGAAATTATGGCACGAAAATTTTCCCTCCTCTGTCATACCATGATTTAGATTATGATTCAGTCCACATTTCTCTTTTCTAGGCTTTGTCCCATGCTAATCTATACAGGTTTTCAACATAAGAAATCTCAGTTCTACTAGGAAAAAAAAAACAAGACCTCAAGTCAACAAATCTATTGGGATATTGTTTACAAAGTCTACCTTGACCATTGATCCTCAAAACAGAGCACCTCAAAATATTAGCTGCTGTGCTCATTACAGAATCAAACTGATCACGCTCCAATTGAAAATTTCCTCAATGAGACTTTCAATCAACAACATGCTTCAAATATAAGTCAAACAGTGTTCCAACCACTTTTCAAACCAAGTAGATTTTAGGTTTAGAAATGCTTTAAAAAAGAGTGTTTCATTTATAAATATAGAAGGAACAAAAACATCACTGCATCAATTCAGAGATGACCAAAATATTTAGGGGGCAAGAAATATAAAATTTAGTCAACTTGCTGTTTTCTCAGTTCCTTAAAATCTCAGAGTATCTTCAACTACAGCTAGAAGATGCCAACTCTTGAAAGCATATATTTCTAGTCATTTCCCATTGAGTATTTTGGAATGTTATCTTATGTTTTACTTATTTATTCATGCATTCTGCTTCATGATGTTTATCTGAATAATTTCAACGATTTTCATTCTGGGCAGTCATTCATTTCATCCTATGAATGCCATGGTGAGGGAAACACCTAGATTGCTATTCTATAGTTAGTTCTAAAAAGGTAAACAATATATGAATGCTGTGTCTTCATAGCCAAAATACATGGGTCCAAGACTGGATTAGTTTGCTAGGGCTGTCATAAGTTCCACTGACTGAGTGGCTTAAACAATGGAAGTCTATTTTCTCATAGTGCTGGAGCTAGAAGTCTGAGATGGAGGTGCTGGCAGGGTTGGTTTCTTCTGAGGGCCATGAGGGAAAGGTCTGTTTCAGGCCTCTCTCTCCTTGGCTTATAGATCAGCTTCCCTCTGTATCTGTCTGTGTCCAAATATCCTCCTCTTACAAAGAGGAGAATTAGATTAAGGCCCATCTTAATGACTTTATTTTAACCTGATTATCTCTTTGAAGGTCCTATTTCTAAATATAGTCACATTCTAGGGTATTGGGGGTTAGGACTTCAATATACAAATTTGGGGAGGACCATAATCTAGCCCAAAACAAAAATCAAGGGAGTAAAATTTGGAATAGCATTTCTCAATGTTCCCACTCATAAACTCAGGACCAAATTTATGTTTTCCATTATTTGGGGGCTCTGCTTGTTTAGAAGTCTTAGCATCTCAGGGAAGAAGGACAACTTTAGCTGATAAAATAATAGTCTCATTGATCTAGAAGGTAAGAATGCCACCTGACATTTTGAGTTCCTCAATCTCCTGAATGCTTCTGTGTAAAGGGCTGGGTAGTACTTTGTTGGTTGAGGTGACTGATCGTAAGAATCAAGAGGAAAGGAGGGTTGAGCTCCACGGTGGAAGCAGAAAAGCACATATCTGAATACTAGTGATTTCTCTGGATCCTCTCCTAGTACTGCCACATTCAGTGGCAATAGTCAAGGAACAACTACAACA
Organism: Cheracebus regulus; assembly: GCA_963574635.1. Classification (NCBI taxonomy): domain Eukaryota; kingdom Metazoa; phylum Chordata; class Mammalia; order Primates; family Pitheciidae; genus Cheracebus; species Cheracebus regulus. Next base: position 10,023 of record CAUYQU010031481.1, read on the forward strand.
GCCGTACAAGTGCAGGACCTCTGAAGTCACAGCCATGGGAATAGAACTGTGAGCCATCTCACCAGGGTCTCATACCCTGACTGGGGGTAAAGGGAGTATGGAATGAGGAGTGAGAAAAGTGGAGAAATGATGAGTATACTCATATTTCTTTCTTGCTCAAAGATATTAACTAATCTTTTCTTTCATAAATTCCTTGTTCTTATTTCATATATGGTGTGTTGATGAAATGATCTAGCTGTGGTATAATAAGACAGAATTATGGTTAGCTAGAAAAGGAGTCAATGAACCTTTTCTGTAAAGGATCCAGCAATGAACATTTTAGGTTTTGTGTGTCATACAGTAACTGTAGCAATTACTCAACTCTGTCACTGGGGTACAAAGGCAGCCAAAGACTGCAAACAAATAAACAATTTCAATATAAATTTATTTTTCAAAAATGAGTAGTAGGTTGGATTTGGCCTGAAAGCGGTAGTTTGCCAACTCCTAAACTAGAGGATAAAGGTACATCTGGATGTTTGTGATGATCAATGAGATTTTGATTCTCCCCCTTAGAAAGAAGAAGAAAGATAGTTGTATTCATTTTTTCAAGAAAACGGGGGTGTTGTTGCCATTCTTGTTTTGAAGTTTAATTATAGGTTTTTGTAGACCCAGAGAAGGAGATGGACTGTCAACAGTACTGCAAACTGGCTCACTCAACTCCTAACCCAGAACGCTTTAAATCATGCTTTCCTGTACAATAGAGGCGAGAAAACTAAAACTTCATTTCTAAGAATCCCTCTCCATGAGATTTTACATGTGACCTAAGTTCCACCAAGAAGATGCATTCCACAAGCCCTGAAGGGAGACGTGAACAAAGCGGGTACCGAGGCGCTCAAGCCCATTAGCTGCTGGGGCGAGCATAGTGGCAGGAGTGATTCATTCTCTATGGATTAAAATGATGGAGCTTTTACTGCATGGTGCCAAGTATCATTAGAGTTGAGCAGAAAGCAGCATTGGAGGAAAACTATGCTAGAATCATTTCTGGCACCATTGGTATGGGGAGCTTTCCAGGCTACCTTGTTTTCTGCTATCAGCAACCAAGCTTGGTTGACGCCCCTTCAGGAGAGTAGAAGACTAACAAATTCTAATTTTATTATACAAAATTCTCCCTTTCTGAATACAAACTGTTTTAATAATTTTTATTACCCAGCAACTAGTTTAGCACAGAGTCAACATATGTTAAATTGTAGTAAGTTGAAATTAGCACCTTGTTATTATCCAAAATAGAAGAGATTGTTGCCTAAAATATATATGGCTAGAGAATGCTGTAATCGTCATACCAATTGTCTTTTCCACATACCAAGCAACTTCTGAAACCTTGACAAAGGAAACTGAAAACACAAAAACTTTTGAAAACAGGTTCAGAAGCCGGGCGTGGTGGCGCACGTCTGTAATCCAAGCACTTTGGAGGCCAAGGCGGGCGGATCACCTGAGGTCAGGAGTCCAAGACCAGCCTGACCAACATGGTAAAACCCCGTCTTTAAAAAAAGAAAGAAAGAAAGAAAGAAAGAAAGAAAGAAAGAAAGAAAGAAAGAAAGAAAAGAAAAGAAAAGAGGTTCAGAAATGGAAGGCCTAGATTGCATTGGGGCAAAACTTCACTTTTCACAAAGTCAGATTTCCAAAAGCAGTGCTGGATATCCACACAATGGCTGGCGTAGACATATATACGTATATAAATCTGGAATAATTCATTCCCATTCATCATTAATAATTAAGTCTTTTAGTTTACTTTCAATATCTCAATGACAGAGCCTAGATATTAGAGGAGAGAACATTTATAGTCTAAGATTACTGCAATATGCTTTAAATTCATTTTCTTATTTGATTTACATAACACTCACAAAGCAGACATAGTTTAATCTTCACAGCTTCCATACAATAAATATCATGAGAAACCAGGGCGGGTGGGGTTGGTTGAGAAACCAGCAATAGACATTTATTGAATTGCCACTCCTAGAACGCATCATTCTCCCCATTGCCTCAGGCTTTGGACTGGTCTTTCTTCTGCCTGCTCTGTATCAACAAATTACTGTTTATTCACCTTTCAGACCTCAGCCTACACAGTGCTTAGTCAGAAAAGCCTTTCCTGACCCCAACCAGATCAAGTCCTTTTGTTACTCCCTATATGTTTTCTTCTCCACACATATTACAGTTTTCAACTACATGTTGTGAGGCCATTAGATTTTTGTGTGTCCTCTACTAAATTGTAGATTCACTGAGGCTTCACAGATTTGTCTCTCCTTATCCCCAATGCCCAGTACAGAGCATTGCACATAGTAGGCACTTGAGAAGTATTTCTTGAAAGAATCAATGAAGGGATGAATAAGTGAATACAATGTGCCAGGAGTTGTGCTAAGCACTTTGCCCTATCTCATTCAATTCTCACAGCAAATCCATGAGTTCTGTCCTAGTGTTATCCCCATCTGGTAGATGAGAAAACTGAGGAACAGAAATATAAATAACTTGCCAAGGCTCACATACCTTATGAGTGACAGAGCTGAGATCCAAGTCTGGGATCCTTCCACTATACTGTATGACTATTATATGTTTCAATTTGTATTTTCAGGTAGATTCTTATTGCCCTTAATGTAAAAGTGAAGAACAAAAATGAAGTAACTACAAGAAAAGATGGCCAGGCACAGTGGCCCACGTCTATAATCATAACACTTTGGGAGGCTGGGGTAGGCAGATTGCTTGGTCCAGGAGTTCGAGACCAGACCAGTCTGGGCAACATGATGAAACCCCATCTCTCTAAAAAATACAAAAATTAGCCAGGCATTTTGGCATGCATCTGCAGTCCCAGCTACTCAGAAGTCTGAGGCGGGAGGATTGCTTGAGCCTGGGCAACAGAAGGAGATCTTGTCTCAAAAAAAGAAAGAGGAAAAGAAAGGAAGGAAGGAAAGAAGGAAGGAAAGAAAAAAGAGGAAAAGAAAACATTCATGAACATGGTTTAATCACATGTAATGGCTGTTATAAATGAAAGAAAGCACAATGTCGAGTCAGATTTGAGATTATTTTCACACTGTGGTGGCAGAAAGCAAAAGCTGGGGATTTGATAAAGCAGACTTTGCACTGGAAGAGCTTTAAAAATAGCTCAGCAGGCTGGGCACAGTCACTCATGCCTGTAATCCCAGAACTTTGGGAGGCTGAGGCAGGCGGATGACAAGTTCAAGAAATGGAGACAAGGCTGGCCAACATGGTAAAACCCTACCTCTGCTAAAAATACAAAAATTAGCTAGGCATGGTGGTGCATGCCTGTAGTCCCAGGTACTTGAGAGGTTGAAGCAGAATTGCTTGAACCTGGGAAGCAAAGGTTGCACTGAGCTGAGATCACGCCATTGCACTCCAGCCTGGGCAATAAGAGTGAAACTCAGTATCTGAAAAAAAAATCAGCAAACCCTGCTACACACACTGAACTTTTATAACATCATCATTTAAAAGAGTGGCCATTCTGGGTTTTTGCAGTCTCTGGACAAAAATATCACTAAAGTCATTAGATAAGTAGGTTATCTTCCATACAATTTCACATTTTGGGGGAAACTTTTCAAAAATGTCATCATCTCTATTATTTTACTCGAAAATAAGCCTTTATTTTTGAATATATATGTATATTCAGACATAATTTTATATTTGGAGCTTTTTTTTTCTCTTTTTGACTTTTGCAATCTCTTACCTTCCTGGTACAAATATTAGTCATTACTCCCACCCCAAAGGAATCCATTTTAATAACCTAATCTATATCCTTTCATCTATAACTTATGCTCACATAATTCTGTTTAATCATACACAATATACACATCTATACATTGTCGGAACAACTTTTTTTGGTTCTAGTTTAGCATGAAGGGGTTCCCATTATTTATGCTTTTCTGTGCCCTGCTTTTCTCAACCCCTCATGGAAATCCCTTCAAGTTGACTAAGATCACTCTAACTCATTCTTGTAAAACAGCTGCATAATATTCCACATTCTGCACATACGGAATATTCAGCCTTGCTCCTGTTGATAGGGAATGCTGTCTTCCTGTGGGCCACTAGAGAGCACCATTGGAGAAGTGTCAAGTTAAGCAGACTCTGGGTAGAAATTCGGAGATGTATTTGTTATCAAATTCACCCCTTCATCCTCACTGTTCTGATCAAGATTTTGTTCTTTCTCAGCTGAAGATGCAGAACTGTTCCTGACTTCTCGACAAGCCTACGCTCAAGGAGAGAACTCAGAACTCTAACTTTCTCAAAGTGTATCTTACCTACTATTCAGCCCCAGTGAAATGAAAACAAGCTTTCCCAGCTTGCCTGTTCAGATTCTCCACAGTTGTTCACAGACCCAGAGGGAAAAGTCTCTGCAGAAATGTTATGACCGGCATGACTAACAAAAACAGCCCCTATTAAAGCTTTAACTTCTACTGTAATTCACAGAGAATTTAAAAAAATCCAGCGAACAGGCTGAGCACTTGACATGTTACCTCCCTTGATATTCACAGCAATTTTTAAAGTAAGCACAACTCTTTCCCCATTATAAAGATGAAGTGTGTGGTATATCTATACACACATGAGAAGACACATATCCAGATGCAGACCCTTACAAGATACCTTAGGTTTTTCCTCATGCCCATCTGGTAAGCCCATCACTGTGAAGCCCTTCCTGCATCTCCAACTCCTGGCACCACCTGTCTCCATCCAAATTCAATCCAAATTCCCTACAGTTTTTCAAAGACTACAGAGTTCTTATAGCTTTGCATTTGCTATTTCCCTGTCCTATGTACTCTCTTCCCTTCCCCAGAGTATCACCCTGACCCCAACCAACCCTTTATCTGCAAGGCAAACTCCTCTTTAAGAAGTCAGCTTACATTTTGCTATCTGTGGAGCTTCCCCAGGTAAACGAAATACTCCTTGTACTTTAACATAACGGAAAAAGTTGCCTACTTATCAAACTTCTCTACTAGAAAAAAGTTCTAAAGCTGAGACTTACTGGTTTTAGTTTCTCTGCACCTGGCACAGTGGCTGGTACATGGCAGACGTTCAATGTACATTCATAAACAAAAAAAATGACAGAGTGAATGAACTGTGAGGTCTCTGAAATAACCAGAGTCAACTTCAATTCTTAGCAGTGTTAAATAAATAAATAAAAGCCAACAGACTTGGGTCCCTTTTATTCCAAGAAGATTTCTGTGACAAATTCATTTACCAAGCCAATCTGTAGCAAGTGAAGAGCCCCTGGCTTTTGTTCTGCCGCTGAGCCTGCAGCGCTACTTTGCCTGCAGACCTGGACAGCTAAAATTGAAGAAAGAGCAAGTGTGTCAGGCCATTCATATATGTCTAGGATCTGCTATTAGTTGCTGCTGAGAGATAAGGTTCAATTTTTTTATTAGAGTAGAAGTGCTTCAGGCTCCAGAAATATACAGCAGCCACTGGGGCAACAAAGAGAGAAAACTCACCTTTCATCAGAAAAATGTGTAGTAAAAGTATATGTGAGTTTTCTCATTAAAAACACACACAGGGACTGTTTGGCTTGGTTGGGCTTCCTTATTCTTTCCTCTTGCTAAAGGCAGATGAATCCTCCTGGGGAAAGAATTGAAGTCCCGGCAATGCAAAAGTCACTGGGTCCACAATTACTGTTACTACTTACACAGTGTTTTCTTTCCAGTAAACTCCAGAAGCTGCTAAGGAGAATGCCTCATCATCACATCTATTGTGTTGTGTCCAACAACACAACATTGTCTGGAAGCTCATTCTAATGAGAAACTGGGTTATTGTGGGCTTCTTCACTAAGGAACACAGTCAAGGAGCTATACCCAAGTGAACTTGCAGCTACAAATGCATATATTCAGGGCTACTGTGAGATCTTTGGAGACGTTTTCCTCTCTTTCACAGAGGTTGGCTTTCTACTTTATTTTTGGATGTTTCCAATCTAATCAAACAAAAATACATGTAAATTATTTTTCTTCTTCATGCCCCCAGTTTTTTGTTGGTGGTGGTGTTTTTTGTTTTGTTTTGTTTTGAGATGGAATCTTTGTTGCCCAGTCTGGAGTGCAACGGTGCAATCTCGCTCACTGCAACTTCCACTGCCCAGAGTCAAGCTATTCTCCAGCCTCAGCCTCCCAGGTAGCTGGGACTACAAGCATGCACCACTAGGCCTGGCTAATTTTTTTTTTTTTTTTTTTTTTTTTTGTTTTTTTAATAGAGATGGGGTTTCACCATGCTGGCCAGACTGGTCTCAAACTCCTGACCTCAAGTGATCTACCTGCCTCAGCCTCCCAAAGTGCTGGGATTACAGATCTGAGCCACCGCACCTGGACCTCATGCCCCCAAATTTTAAACACATTTTTAATATAACAGAATCAGAGACTTGAATGGGGGCCCTAAACTTTCTCTGCTTTATGCAGGGAGAACTCCAGGTAACTCATCCCTGGAAGCAAACTGCCCACCCTGTTCTCAGAAATACCTCAAGAAGGTGTGAGGCTGCCTGGCATCCTGCTATCTCTTAGCACAATTTGCTTCCTTGAGACTCAAATGCCATTGTCTTAATTTCCTCTACTGTTCAAGTAGGAGCTGAGCTTTTCCATTACTTTCATTTCCTCTGCCGCCAAAGTAAGAGCTCAGTTTTTTTCCATTATCTCCAGAGTCTGTAGACTTTTAGACAGTACATATGCTGATGTTTTGTGCCTCTGTGTCTTTGCACATACAATTCCATCTGCCTAGAAATCTCCTTGCCCTTTCTTACAGTAAGAAATTCTGTTTATTCTCCAACACTCAGCTCCTTGGCAAATAGCCTTCTCATCTCTATATTCTGCTGCTCTTTAATCTAAGATAATAATTACTAGCTCCTGAGGACTAGCAACGGCTCTTCTAAAACTGCATTATTCAAACTGTGGCCCTTAGACCAGCAGAAGTAGCATTCCTTGGGAGATTAAAAATGAGAATTCATAGGCCATACTCCTGAACTACTGAATTATTAAATCCTAAAGTGGGATCTGGGAATATGGTTTTTAACAGGCTTAACAATCTTTGAGAAGCCTTACTATGCAATAACTTAATCTCAGAAAACCTTTGGCATTGGTGGATTTAACACTCTTAACAGATGAGAAGGATCATGACAAGTAGTTATCATTTGACCGAACAAAATTGGAACAGAATTCTGTGGTAGTCATTAATAAAAAAGAATCTATGTAACAGCCCAGACTCTACATCTCACTAAGATTATTGCTCTTCATTTTTGATTATAGACATACTTTGGAAGAAAATTATTTGGCAAATTTGAAAAACCACAGATAACTCCCTTGAGAATGTCAAGGGTCAATGCTTTTGCCTTTTGCACATGACTTTGGAATTATTGCTTTGCATGTTTATCTCATATTAGCCATAAAGACTAGGACCATCTCTCTTTCATCTTGGAATTCCAGGACCAAGCACAGGCCCTGACACCTAGTGATAATTTAATATGTTAACAGGAAGAAAAAAAAAATGCAAAATGAATGTCCACAACAGAGCATTTCTTTCTGAAAACTCACTGCCTATTTTGAACAATAGAGCCATCAAACTTAGCTTTGGTTTATTCTCTGCAAATAATTTTGGCACCTGCTAATGTTTCTCAAAGTGTGTTCCCTGGGCCAAATAACCGTCAGCATCATCCTGCATATATATCCTGTGCAGATGCACAGACCTACCCTGTAACACTGAATCTGAATCTCCAGTTTGGGGTATATGGAAATCCCAGTGATGTTTATGCAAATCAAGTTAAAGAACCACTGGATTATATAATTACCCCAATTCAAGGCACTCTAAAATTGGCCACTAACTGAAAAATAAGGAAAAAAATCCTCAACTAAATGGCCTACCATCTAACTTCAGTAAGGGAGGAGTCCAACTGAGATAGAGAAGAAAGCAAAGAGCCCACGGAGAAAATTCATTATGCAAAGATTCCAGACAATCCCACGAGTTTCATGGCATGTTTAGATTGAGATCCATATCTTTGTCAATAGCTGCTTTGGGAAGTGGGAAAAGTGTTTAAGAAGTTTATTTTGCTAAGCTACTCCTTACATAAGAAGCCAGGGAAACACACTCCCAGGAATTCAAATCAAGAGAAGGAAAGCAAGTGGAGGAAGTAGAGGAGTTGTTCTTGGTTTTTGTCGTTGTTGTTGTTGTTGCTTTTACAGGAAAAAGAACCAAACATAGAGCTGCTGTATATTCTTCCCAAGCCCATTTCTCTCAAAGGAGCCAGATGCAAAGGCCCAGTAGACACCGATTCACCGTGGTATGCCTTTAAAGGGTTGAAAATGAGGTATCTGTTTCATAAGAGTTCTTTAACTGGAGATGCCTTCTCCTGTTCCACATTTTAAGATAATATCTACAATAGAAATACCCTGGGAAGAAAAAAATCAGTCTATTTTCAAAATATAATATGGGAAGTTGGTGGTAGAGGCGTGCAATTTTTAATCTCCTTAAATTACCCCATAAGAAAGCAGCCAGAGCCAAACCAAACAGCCAAATAGACAATAATATCTATAACCAAATCAAGTAATAAGTTGTCCTCATGAACCTGAGGAGAAGTAGGTGGGAACAAATTATCAAACCCCAGGTAGTTTCAACGCATATTCCAGGGGAAGCTGTGGGAAGGAAAGGGACATCTAATGGACGCTGAAAAAAGATAACTCCAAAAAATATTGGCTGGAAAGCATGGTCAGCTAGTTTGAAGACGGCAGCTGAATTGGAAGGGCTTTTTGCAGATGAGACCAATGGGATGGCAGGGAGATTCTTAACAGGCTGATTTAACCTGGGATTTATGAACTGTGGAAACATATTTGCTCTAGTACTCTTCCAGGAAAAACCTCCATGCCAGAAAAAACTTCTGGGAATAGAACCTAAATTGATCAACAGGGGGGAAAAAAGAGAGAGAGAGAGGAGACAGAGACAGTTCAGATAAAGTTGGGATGAGTAATAAAACCAAAGATCTCCAAAAGTATGAGGCCGTATTTTTTAACAAAAGCTGTTAATCAACAAAAAGACAGAATTCGACAGCAGTGAAGCTAGAAATGCTATCCTGACTCAACCCTTCCTCCTGAAAGTTGAGAAAAACTGATTTCATATAAAAACAAGCAGCAGAAAAAGATTATGGTCGAATTCTGGACAATTTTACAAGGAAATAGAAAATGAGTCGCAGGAAAACACCCCTGCAGATAATGAAAGCACTCTAATGCCCACAAAACAGATGAAAACCATAACCTAATTTTTTAATAAACTAATTAAAATTATAAAATGATAAACCTGTATGAAAGTACAACACAATTAAAATTTTTAAAACTCAGAAATGAGGTATTAGAACTAAGGACAAAATTAAGCCGGTTGCAGTGGCTCAGGCCTATAATCCCAGCACTTTGGGAGGCTGAGGTGGGCGGATCACTTGAAGTCAGGAGTTTGAGAGCAACCTGGCCAACATGGTGAAACCCCATCACCACTGAAAATACAAAAATTAGCTGGGCGTGGTGGTGCATGCCTTTAATCCCAGCTACACGGGAAGCTGTGGCAGGAGAATCGCTTCAACCCGGGAGGCAGAGGCTGCAGTGAGCCGAGATCACTCCACTGCACTCCAGATTCAAAGATGAAGAACCCGGCATTTTAGGACCAGGGAAAGGGATATACAAATTAGCAAGCTGGATTTGTCTCGGGCTTTACCAGCCCAAATTCTGCTCAGAGAAGTAGCATGTATGTTACTTGGCATGACATGACCAGGCCATTATGGCTATCAACCATCATGCCATGCTGAAAGGGATAATGCAATGGGCTCTCCCACTCTGGATCTAATGCAGATGCCATTTTTACCTCTCAACATAAAGTAATACAGAGCATGGGTATGACCTCAACTAGGAACACTATTGAATCCTTAAGGCAAAATGATGGCATCTGAAGAAACATAAACACATACACAATTTCCCTTTGTTAGAGTCCGGTCAGATTCTACCTTTTATTTTTCATTCATCTCAATAGATATTTATTATATAGCTATGGTTGGAACCATATAGAATATAGCCTTTTCAGATTGCCTTTCACTGAGTAATATGCATTTAAGAGTCCTCCATGTCTTTTAATGGCTGAATTTCTTTTTAGACATGTAAACTGTGGGTGTGGGGAGAGTAAAAGCACATAGCACATCAAGAGTTGACTCCAGTGTTGTTTTCCTTCTACAATAAAGCCCCAGGCTAACATGTCTTAGATTCTGATAGCCCATAGTCAACCTGGAAAGTGTTTATATGCTAATTATCCTAAACCTGTTTTGCTACAATGTGTAGTCTATCAGGCTTTGTGTTACAGCCTAAGGATGAAATATAGGAATCCCAGGCCCAAAGAGATCACAGACTGAACAGAAAGACTACACATAAATGCATGAATTGCAATAGAGAATAGAAGGGGTTTTAGGGGAAGGATAACAAAGGGCTTCAGGATCATACACAATGGGAATGGGCCTTAATCTAGTCCATCCTGTTTCTACATCGACTGTGTGCTCACTTCTGACTATGAACTGAAGGACCGATAGATAAACCAGCTACTTTTCAAAACTGGTCAAATGAAAAAACACTGGGCTCTAGGTAAGGTCGGAGTGCCCTCTACTGAAACAGGAAGATGGAATCAGAAGACAAACTAGTTAGTCTGAGTAGAAAAGCATTAAAATATTCTTTCTATCCTTTCATTTGCAGAAATGAATAAAGATCCACCTCTCATAACAATACCCATCTTAAGTCTAGTAGATTCTTGTGTTTATTGGGGTGAATAGCAATAGAAGGGCAGGAGAATAGCAAACAGATACGAACATCACAGTGGCAAAACAGGTGTAGGATAACTAGCGTATGAATACTTTCCAGGTTGATTTGGGGGCTAGCAAAATCAAAGGTGTGTTAGACCTTATTGTAGAAGGATCACACACTGAAGCCTCAACTCCTGACAAGCAATCATGTGTTTTCACTCTCCCTATTCCCACATTTTATGTAAATAAAAAGAATTCAGCCCTAAAAAGATATGAAGGAAAGTTAAATGCATATCTAAGTGAAAGAAGCCAGTCTGAAGACTACATACTATATAATTCCAATTATATAATGCTCAGAAAAATACACAACTATGGAGATAGTAAAAAGACTGATAGTTGCTAGGGGGTAGAGGGTCTGGAAGTGTGAATAGGCAGGGCACAGAGGATTTTTAGGGCAGTGAAACTACTCTGTAGGGTACTATAATGGTGAACACGTCATTACACATTTGTCCGAACCCATGAAATGTACAACACCCTAATCCAAACTATGGACTTTGGGTGATGATATGTCAAAGGATTGAATTTGATTTTTTTTTAAAGATATTCAGGCTAATTCCATCATCAGGGTAAGTCTCAGAAGGTAAAAGAAAAGGCAATTTGTAAATTGAACATTGTATCTGTAAGTACATGGCACTCCCAGGCTGGTAGCAGTGGGCCCTTAAGCAAGCCACTTCTCTCTTTGGTGTTTTACTTCAGTCTGAATGTCAGTTTAGTTCAACAGTTTAAGATCTATGTTAAAAATAGTTAGCTATGATTACAATCATTGCTACTTTTGAGTGAATGCTGACATTTCCACTAAATCAATCAGAATTTAACCAGTTTCTGGAAAATGTAATGACAGGTAGATTCATCGATTGTAACAAACGCACCATTCTGGTTGCAGAATGTTGATAGTAGGGGAGGCTGTGTATGTGTGAAGGTGAATTTTCTGCTCGATTTTGTTGTGAACCTAAAGCAGCTCTGAAAAAAATAACATCTTTTAAAAAAACATTTTAAAGAAATTCAGGCTAATTCCATCATAAGGGCAGGTCTCAGAAAGCAAAAGAAAATTATATAAAGGTAATTTGCCTTGCCATCTAAGGGGACAAGATAAGAAGAGAGAATGTGTGTAGGACAGATGACATGGTAGCATGAGCCTCAAAGAAAGCTGCCTTATTTCCTTCCTCTTGCTCAACCTCCCTATCAAACAGCAAGCTACAGAGAAAATAACTATCATTACATATGCCAGAAATTGGATAAATTCAGATTGATTTAGTGGAAATTTCAGCATTCACTCAAAAGTAGCAGTGATTGTAATCATAAGTAACATATTTTTAACATAGATCTTAAACTGTAGAACTCAAACTGACATTCAGACTTAAGTATGACACCAAAGAGAGAAGTAACTTCCGTAAGGGTCCACCTCCAACAGCCTGGGAGTGCCCGCCCCACTGACTGGTGATGTGCTTACAGATACAATGTTCATTTACTCTATGCAACAGAAAAGACAGAGAAGGTTCTGCGATAAATGAGTTTTGAGCAAATGAGATAATTTATAGCAGCAATTGGGGCTGCTTTTGTTTTTCAAACAAGGACATATGCTATACGTTGATAACTGTCCTTTAGGTTAGATTATTTCATCTGAAGTCCTTTTTCCACTTTGAATTAGCTTCCAAAAATGGAATCCCATATTTTGAAACAGTGTTGTTCATAAATCTTCAAAAATATCCCAAGAGGAGCACTGTAGTCATTTACTTAAATGGCATTTAGAGTAATTAATAGTTTCATAATTTTTCCTAGCCTCTTTAATTATCCAGTGAAGCCTAAATATTTCATCGCTCCTAGTAAAGATGAAAAGGAAAGGGGAGGTCTCTGTAGAACAGGTGCTGAATGGCTCACTTTCAATAAACATCCCCAGCCACGAGATTGGACATCTGGTAGAGATTTTGTAGTGATAAACATCTGGAATTTAATTTGCTACATGTAGTAGAAACTCCTTCTATTAAAAAAAAATCCTCTACTTTATTCAAAGCAATTTGCAGTCTTATAATCCATTCATACCCCCACCCAGCCCTTTAGAAAAAAAAATCTCCAAAATGCCTACTGTGAAAATCCTTGGAATTTCTTGGCTTTGCAAAACGGTAACTTAATGCATTTCAAGCAAGGTTATTCCAGTTCCTGCTTCCTTGTTTCCATCCATTGATGAACTCTGGCTTTATAATTAAAGTGATCTAGTGTGATATTTCAGCTTAATTAGTTAACGCTATCATCTGTTTCAGGGCCTGTGAATACCATAGCATGTATGAAGGCCCAGTAAGAAGTGAGGAAGGAGAGCAAGCAGAGAGTCCATTTGCATTTATTAAGTTCACTGGTGTTTATATGCACAGTGTTCTTTTCCTGTGGAAATGGGCTTTTGTGACTGCTCTTTTCATAGTTCAGTAGATTGCTTGCTCCGCTGCAAATGGCTGCTATGAATAAACACCCTTACTTTCATCTGTGAGACCCAATCATTTCCTGGAGATAAAGATGGCTTAGATTAATGTGAAATACATTCCAAGACATTTCTTGGAGTCGGGATATTTAAGGAAAACCTAACAGACAGACCTTAGCTAAGATGGCTCTTTTTCTCTCTCTTGTTTTGTTTTGTTTTGTTGTTTTGTTTTGTTTTGCCATCCTCAAACGTGGAGTCAACTGACCTCCAAGAAGCAAGAAGGAGCTATTCAATGATATCAACCCCTTCTTCAGTCTCAGGATGGCAGAGCTCCCTCTCTAAGAAAGCAGGTTGCCCACCGGATAAAAGGCTGGAAGTTGACGCTCAGACCCTGGGTGTGCCTGTCACAGTCCTTTCTGAACTTGGCCTTTGGGGAGTTTCATGTGTGATATCAAGCTGATAAGTACTTCTCGGAATGATTTCCTCCTCTGTTGAATCAGATCCTGAAAGGAAACGTTGATTCTGGCTCTTCCTTAAATTACTCATCCTCAGCATTTCCTACCATCACTAACATTAAGCAAAAACTGTCCTCGGCCGGGCGCAGTGGCTCATGCCTGTAATCTCAGCACTTTGGGAGGCCGAGGAGGGCGGATCACGAGGTCAAGAGATTGAGACCATGGTGAAACTCCGTCTGTACTAAAAAGTACAAAAATTAGCTGGGCGTGGTGGCGCTTGCCTGTAGTCCCAGTTACTCGAGAGGCTGAGGCAGGAGAATTGCTTGAATCCGGGAGATGGAGGTTGCAGTGAGCCGAGATCGCGCCATTGCACTCCAGCCTGGCGCCTGGAGACACAGCAAGATTGTCTTTAAAAAAAAAAAAAAAAAAAAAAAACTGTCCTCAAATAGTTACGACTGGTTACAAACATCTTATGTTCCTTTCTTTCAGTGATTTCTCCTTATAACAAATTCTGCCTTTGGATCTAATATATCAAATTCAGTCTGCTAAAGCACTATTTTTCTAATAATTGAAACATGAATTTATTGCCTGTGAAAAACATGTTCAGCCTAGAAAAACACATCCTCATAGTCAGGACCTCCTGAAATGTAAATGTTACATATGGGAAACATACACTATGGGAACAGTTTAAGTGGGTTTCTCTAAGTCGTTACCAGATGATCTTCCGGTAGGCTTTAGCCTCAAGACAAAATGAAACCTAAAGTTGCCTGAGTAGATTTGTGGTGGTCAGCTTTAAATACATTAGACTGGGAGCATATGTTTTTTAAGCAAAGGAATCTTGACATGGCAAAAACTTTTGACATGAGGAAGGAAACTGATCTGAGTAGCTGTCTGTAACATGCTATTTGCTGCGATCAGTCTCCTATCTAGCCTCATCTCTGGTGCCCTTGTTTGTATTGGAGCCATTTCCTGCCTGATAGTACGTTCCTGTTTGACACACCATGCCTGGGAAAATGCAGTATCATTTGCCCGCACCCAGGCAGGCACAAGCTGTAAGACGTCATCAGAACCCTTTGTTTCCGTTGCTGGGTGTTGGTCGTTCTGCAGAGTTTGCATCTTTCTCTATTTACTTCCTGCCCAGTTCAGGGAAATCTAAAGAAGTGTCCAAAGATTTGGTTTCAAGATGAATTGACAAAGCTCAAAAAAAAAAAAAAAAGACCAGGAGTAGATGAAAACATAGTTCAAGGTCCAAGATTTATAATTAGAATTTTGAAGCCTACAGAATTTATCTGTTCCTTGCTACTCAAAGTGTGGTCCATGGACCAGCAGCACAGAAGTCACTTGGAAGCTTATTATAAATACAAAACCTCAGACTCCACCCAAGACCTACTGAATGAAAATCTGCATTTTAACAAGATACTCCATCTGTGTGTACCCTGAAATTTGAGATATACTGATCCAAGTCAAGCCTTTTAGTTACAGATAAGGAAACAGTCCCAAGTGCAAGGCTTATGCCAAACCACAAAGCTATTCATCTCAGAAGAGCTAGGACTGGAACTATAATATGAATACTCTGGCCAGTCTTTCTCTGTATTTGAATGGAAGACATACAGCTCAAATGCCTTAGGGACATTTCTTCAAATTTGTCCCCCTCCTCAACTCACAGATTGCACCAGTTTCTCATTCATCAGAGCTTCTTCACTTCTCTCTTCATCCATGTTAGATTCCATTACAATTCTCATCCTGCAAATTCCTGAATTCCCCTTGGACCTTCTTCTCATTGTTTCACACATACTGAGCAAAGCATCTACCATCAGTGAGATCAACCAGCCACTTTCTCCACACCTGCACCCAAACAGCTGAGCAAGGCTGGAAAAATACCATTTTACCATACAGATTGCTGTCACTTTACAATCAGCAACCTCAACTAAGCCCTCAACAGTGTCTGCTCATCTTACTATACATCTATAGTAGTATAGTACATTTTCTACTCTTTCATACTTTTTGTAATTTCCTCAAAATTCCCACTACCAATTCTCTCCTCAGACAAAATCTCATTTTATTACCCAGGCTGGAGTGCAGTGGTGCTATCATGGCTCACTGCAGCCTTGACCTCCCAGGCTCAAGTGATCCTTCCACCTTAGCCTCCTGAGTAGCTGGGACTACAGGCACATCCCATCACTCCTCAGCAATTTGGTTTTCAAAAATTTTTTTTAGAGACAGGGCCCCTCCGTGTTGCCTGCACCGGTCTCACACTCATGAGCTCAAGTGATCCTCTCACCTTGGCTTACCAAAGTGCTGGGGTTACAGGCATGAGCCACCACACCCAGCCCACCACCCATTCTCAAGTAATAATTTGTCTCCAACTTTGCCAACATAATATAAGTAATTAGCTATTAAACCTTTCAACTTTCTACTACTGGTTCTAAATCTACATACCCATCTGCACCTGCCCACACCCATATTCTCCTCCTCTTACAATAGATAACTCTCCCACCTCTTAACAGGATAGTTTGCAATGAGCCCTGTGAAACCACCCACTCTCCCCTTCCCAGGAAGGATTATTGCACTATAGATCATTTTTTCTTTTCTGAATATGCCATATGCACACATCCTTGCTTCTGAATCAATTTCATCAGCATTCAGTTATATCCCAGTACTTCCCTTCTTCAACAAGGCAAACCTTTGGAGAGAATCTCTTTAATTTGAGCCCTCTCAATTCTCATCTTCACAGTAGCTTCTTGGAAGAGTTTACTTTTCATCTTTCATTAACTATTTCTTTACTTTGTCGATTGCATAAAAGTGGTACATGCTCCTTTTTAAAAAATTTAAGCAATAAAATATTTCTTAATTATGAAAAAAGCCCCAGAACTCAGACAACCCAGAGATAATCATCTCTTTTCTCTTTATAATTTCTCTTTTCTATTAATGTATATCAACAGGAAAAGGGAATAGGGGGAGTGAAAAATATAAAAGGAGATATATTCAATATGCTGTGTTTCAAAATATAAGATTAAATTGTACTTAAATTTATTTTTCCCCAAACCTTATTTATTTTGAATTGTACTTGAATTTAACAGAGCAAGTTTAGAAAGCAAAATTAAAAGACTGATTCCTGAACAGGTGCAGTGGCTTACGCCTGTAATCCTAGCATTCTGGGGGGGCCAAGACAAGCAGATGGCTTGAGCACAGGAGTTTGAGACCAGCCTCGGCAACGTGTTGAAACCCTGTCTCTGCAAATAAAAATTTAAAAATGAGCTGGGTGTGGTGGTGTACACCTGTTGTCTCAGCTACTCAGGAGGCTGAGGTGGAAGTGTCACTTGAGCCCAGGAGGTCGAGGCTAGAATAAGCCGAGATCACACCACTGTACTCCATCCTGGGTGAAAGAGTGAGACTTTGTCTCAAAAAAATTAAAATTGGAGAGAGATCCAAGATGGCCACGTAGCAGCAGCTCAGGATTGTAGCTCCCAGTGAAAGCACAGAGAGTGAGTGGATGCCACAGTTGCAGACGAATTTTTGATTCCCACAAAATGGGAGATTCCCGGTGAGGGAGCCACATGGGTCGCCAGCTCGACTCTTTTGGCCGGCGTGGCGCTTCTCGGTGCGGAGTGTATGGGACTGGACGCCCTTTTTAGTCGGGCTCAGCCGGTCCCATCCCCACAAGGAGAACAGCAATTGGAAGCGCTGAGGACTGAGAACAAGCACAGCTGAACCCGGGAAGGCCCAGCTCTGTAGGGAAGGGGCGCCCCCCAAAGGAAAACTAAGAAACAGAAAAAACTTCATCA
>CAUYQU010031482.1:0-23063 GCA_963574635.1 Cheracebus regulus
TTTTTTTTTTTTTTTTTTTTTTTTTTTTTTTTGTCATTTCATTCTATCCCTCTATGTGTGCCAGTGCAAATCTTAAAAGAATCTGTTATAGGGGCAGAGTTCTCACTTACTGTGAGGTTCTTCTAGCCAAAGTGATCCCTACAGATGCCTCTCGTGAAAGGAGCTAATTCCATCCAAGACTGCAAGCCTAACTTTACAGTCCAGAAAGACATGGCAATGAGATGTTGGCAGGACTTGTGTAGCAAGGATTTAGCTTTGTTGAACTTCTATATTAGCTGTTTTCCTCTCTCTTCCTTGGAATATACTATTTTAGAAAAAAATAAGCAAACATTCATTCTTTTTAATGTCATACTTCTGTGCTAGGCACTGCATTCTGTATTGAAGATACAAATGCAAATAAATAATAACTACTGCTCTTCGGACTGGTTGTTCTAATTGTTTGTCAAATGAATATCCATGGACATAAACATTTCCCTATTCAATTCCCAAATAGCAATACCTGCATTTGGCACTGCACAGGATGAGAGTTGGACCATCCAAAAGTCGGCCATTGCTTGAAAAGGGGAAGAGCTGTACACAGCATGTGATATGAGGTAGGAGATAAGTGCTATGAAAAAATAAAAGCTAAGTATAATGGATACTTGGAGGAACATGATAAATTTAGTTGAGAGGCAGGGGATAAGAGCAAAATGGCTCACAGCCCTCCGAAGGAACAAACTCTGCAGCAACCTTGATTGCAGACTTCTGACCTCCAGAGCTGTGGGACAATAAATTACTTTGGTTTAAACCCCCCAGTTTGTGGAACTTTGTTATGGCAGCTCTAGCAAAGTAATACACTTGGAGACTGGAATGTATAGATTGGAAGTAGGAAGGTGGAACCTGGAGCATGGGCAGAGGAGAATGCGGACTAATGCTGAAGAGCCAGGTTGGGGCCATATTGAGAATGTCAGAAAGGGGAAATTTAGATTTAATTTGATGAGCAGGTGGTATTTATAGAGAATATTTGAGCAAGAAAGAAGCATGGTAGAAAATGGTTTCAGTTTTAGAAACCACTAGCAAAACTTGAAATTACTGCTTAAGCTTCTTGCTGCAAGTGTAAGAGGTTTATTGAGGAGTCTTTGCTTAGCTTTGCTCAAACATAAAGTGGTATTATATGTTTCCAATCACTGATTTAATCACACTATATTAAACATGCACTCCTTTTTCTTGATGACATTTTTGGTATTTTATAAACTGTATGGTTATTTTTCAGTGATAACATTAAAACTCAGCCTATTCTAAGTTAAAACTGTAATGTCATAGCCAATTAAAGCTTTCTTCTCCATCACAGACTACTGGCTGATGGAAAAAGGACTGAGCAAAGAGTTAGAAGATGGCTGCTATTTATTTTTCAGTTCTTCTTTTTTTCTGTTTATATTTGAAGGAGGGAGGACATCTAAGGAATGACTTGGTGTTGTAGTCTATTTTAGGTTGCTGTAACAAAATACCACAGGCTAGGTAATTTATAATGAACATACATTTATTTGGCTCATGGTTCTGAAGACTGGGAAATCCAAGATTAAAGAGCCACAGCTGGTTAGGAGCGTCTTGCTGCAACATTCCATGGTAGAGTGGAGAGGTTATGAGAGGGAAAGAGAGAGTGATGAAGAGAGGACAGAACTCCTTTACAACACATCCACTTTTGCCATAATGATCCTACTCTTGTGATAGTGACATTAATCCATTCATTACCTCCTGAAGATCCCACCTCTTAACACTGTTGCATTGGGGATTTAGTTTTCAACACATAAACTTTGGGGGCCATATTCAAACTACAGCCACTTGGGATTGTGTGATGTAACTGGCTCTATGTCAGTGGTAGGAAGGTACCTGGTGATTGACTTACTCTTGTCTTTAGCTTATAGGGTTACATATGAAGCTGATAAATTTTGCAAATGTTCAGGTCAAGGTATAGCTGTTAGATATATTTAGAGCAGCATTTAGTCTTATCTAGTCCCCTCTGTCTAACCTTAACCCCAACTCTGATAGTAACCCTCGATTATTGAGGATCTCATTTTTTATAGAAAAAGAGGTGTTTTCGGTTTCTAGAACTGTCAATACCAAGTACTGCCAAAATGGTTTACCTAAACAATAAGAATTCATTTCCTCATATTGCTGAAGTGAGAAGTCCAAGATTAAGGTATTGGCATGTTTGTTTCCTTCTGAAACCCCTCTACTTGGGTTGTAGACGGCTGCCTTCTTGCTGTGTCTTTACATGATATTTCCTGTGCATGTACGCTCCTGGTGTATCCAAATGTTCTCTTCTTATAAGCACACCAGTCAGGCTGATTTAGGGCCCACATTCATTGTACCAGCCTATTTACACTTAATCACTTTATTAAAGCCCCTATCCAAATACATTCACATTCTGAGGTACTGATCATTAGGCCTTTCACATATGAATTTAGGGGTCACGATTCAGCCCCAAACAGGAGGTCTCTAAATCAGGTTTCTGTATGATGATGGTAGAGCTTATTCTCCTATCTCCTTGTAAGGTCTGGAGATGCTGTCATCTCACCCAGTTGCTGGTAGCCCTGTTTGAAATTTGGAATTATTAGTGTTTCTTGTTTTCCTCTGTGGGTCCCACCTACTAATTTTGGAGCATCTGGAAAATTCTTACTTGATGTTCTTTGAAGAAATATTGTGAAAATTCTGAAGAGCATGGCATTCAGGAAGAGAAAGCAGGGAGCCAAAGTCGCAGCCATTGGTCTTGTGGGCACTATCGCCATGTCTTTGTATGGCAGAAGCAGCAACCACTAAATCCCTGCTACAGTTGTGTGTTGGACTCCATGTTCTTTGCAGGTAGGTGGAGCCATGTGGCTGAGTTCTAGTCAATGGAATTTGGGCAGAGGTGATGTAAGGCACTTACAAACATGGCCCCTAAACAATCTGTATGCTAGGGAAATGGTTCTAATAATAGTAGCTTGTGCATATTAATCTTCTGTTATGTGCTTGGCTATATGTCAAGCTCTTTACCTACTATCTTTTCTTATATTTTTATAATCACTTTATGAACAAACTATGATTATTATTGCCATAGTCCTGGATTAGATAACTGAAAAATTTGCCATAGCATAGAGATAGTAAGTAGTGGGTAGAGATCTTAGCATGTGCTAAAATGTTTTGTTGTGTTCATTTCCAAGCCAAATTTTCACCAAGCTGTTTGCACCAGGAACTAAAAGATCTCCATGGTTGCTGAGAAGCAGGAGGTAGAGGCATCAAAGAATGAGAAAGAAAATGAAGAATCGGACCCAAATAGAATTCAGATTCAAATAGAATCTCACCTCTGTCACTAATCAGCTGGGTGACTCAGTGATACCATCTCCTTCAGCCTGTGTCCTGAATTGGAAATGGAGAAAAAAAAAATCTGTTTGTAGAGATGGTGAGAAAATTAAATGAATTGTTATGTGTTCAAGTCTTCTGTAAATTGTAAAAACATGACCCAGATGTTAACGTATCCTTACCTAAGGAATAAAATGAATAAAGAGAAGAAAAAAGCACTGAAAGATTACTCAAAATTAAAATGGTATTAAAGATGGAAAGTCAGCCATTACATTGGGAGGACCCTAGGTGATATGGTTTGCCTCTGTGTCTCCATCCAAATTTCACCTTAAATTGTAACAATCCCCATGTGTCATGGGAAGAATCCAGTGGGAGGTAATTGAATCATGGGGGTGGGTTTTTCTCATGCTGTTTTCATGACAGTGAATAAGTGTCATGAGTTCTGATGGTTTTATAAAGTGAGGTTCCCTTGTAGATACTCTCTTGCCTGTCACCATGTAAGACATGCCTGTGCTCTTCCTTCATCTTCCATGATTGTGAGGCACCTCCCCAGCGATGTGGAACTGAAAGTCCATCAAATTTCTTTTCTTTATAAATTACTCAGTCTTTGAAATGTCTTTATTAGAAGTATGAGAATCGACTAATACCCTAGGAAATCAAGGAGACCTGAATTTGAATCCTGCCTTTTCCTGTCTTAGGCAAATAATTAAATTGTTTTGAACTTCAGATTTATTTAAGTAAAATAGAAGTAACATTATTCATGTATAGGGTATCTGTGAGTCCTCTCTTCCATCTTTTTTGCTCTCATTCTATTTATTCATTTATTTCAAGTCAAATTCCACCTATTCTTTTTTTCAATAATCAGATGGGGATTCTGCATATAAATTTAAAAATCAAGATTCAGTAAATATCCCAGGACAGAATAGCTGTCTGCTGGCTTAGATTTGTCATCATCAGTTGCTTAACTGAAGCAACTGCACATAGTTATGCAAAACACACACACATATTCACTCACAGAGAAACCCCTCCTGTAATGGTGCTTACCTGAAGTAGCACATATCTGAAAGATTTATTGATGATAACAGAATGGGGGAATTTTTCTGTGAGTATGACAAATATTTAATAACCTTAGTAACACGTCCTGACAAACTGGTTAGCAAACCACAGAGCTCTTGAAAAAAAACATGTACTGCAAAATACTAACAGGAGTTAATTCCAGGTAGTAGGAACATGGAAAATTGTTATTTATATATTTTATAATAATATGTATATAATAATATGTATATATTATAAATTATATGTTATGCCCAAATATATCTGTATATATTTTCACTTCCCAAAAATAGAAGAGTAAATGAACAGCAGTCATGAACAGATTGTTTACTACTGAAAAATACAATGACTAATACACATTTTAAAACCAATAAAAATTATTTTAAGAATTTTAACCATATTGGTGAATTAAATATGTATGAATGAAAATAGCAATAGGGTGCTTTGTTCTGCCTATGTGGCTGGGAATATTTTTTGAAAATTCTAAAGATTAATTTTTCTCCCTGGAAATGGGCCTCTGATACCACCAGGAGATGAGTCTATTGCCTCTGATACCACCAGGAGATGAGTCTGTGGATAATGGAACAGAGGAAAGTTGGTAAAATTGAGATACCATGCCAGGTAATTGTCAGAGTTTCAACTGGAAAACATATGTTTCCATTGGGTCACGAATAGCTTGAGCCATCTCATCGATTACCTACAAAGGCTGCTCAGATAAGTGAGGAGACCCATAAGATTTGGTGTAAATTCCTCACTGTATGTGGGGGAACAAAAAGAAGAATGACCCAACACAGAAAGTGTCAAAGCAGGAAGATACTACATAGACTTCCAAAGAAGCACCGAGAGGACACCATCTGATGCTGGCTGCACCAAGAAGCCCTAATGGCTGTCAGTGTCAGGTGGAGAAGCACATGATGGAAGAGAGAAGAACATGAAGTTGTATTATAATTGTGTCTGTCGCCCAAATAGGCACAAGCTGTTCCATATAGTTTTACATGCTTCATTTGCTTCTCCAGAGAGGAAAGGAGAAAAGGTGAGGAAAAAAAAGGGATAGGAGGAGAAATGCACAGAGACTGGAATAATTGTTTGGATCATATCTTCTCTGCTGGCAACTTACTGTGATTACATCATCCAAAATTTAGCATAAGGATTTGGCAATGAGACCAATGTTTATTAGAAGGTAATGAAATATCTAATTGTTCTCCTTCCTTTTCATCCCCATCACCATTTGTTCATTCAAAATTCAAAAGGTAAAGATGATGCCAATTTATGCTTGTATATCGTTTCATTGATAATGGCTGATATCTAACAACATATTAGTAATCTAATGACTAGTAGTTCCTTTATGGGGATCACTCCTAAAAATATACCCTAGAGTGTGAACCAAAAATTTATGTTCTAAATTTCCTGTCAAGAAATAATATATAAAGAACAAAAACAGGAAGGATATCTTAAATTCCAATGATAGAAGATCGATTGAGTGTAGATTAATACTTTGACATAGTAGAAATATTATAGTTCAATTGAAAATGATATCAGTAAGTATTGCTAATGATGCCAGCACAGATTTACTATGAAATGTTTTGTGAGAATAATCAAGTCACAATTGTGCTGTGATTGACAAACACAGAAAAAACTAGAATGAATCCTAACAAATGAACCGTGATTAAATCTCTACGGTATGTGTTGTCATCTTTTTAATTTTGTTTCTCCAAAATTTTCAAATTTTTTCTATGTATGCATAATATTTTATATTTTGAAGGAATAGGTGCTATCATTTTCTGGAGAATAAAGGAGGCAGCGCTTTTAACTTTATAATCCATTTCTTCTTGTTAGTCTTTATAAAAGGCTGAAAAATAAAATGTACAAGAAAAATTTTCCTCTTTTTCTACCTTATTTTTATTAGAGCAAGAAAAAAATGAAAACCCAAAAGAAAAACAATAACATGAAGAAAATGATATGTTTCTTAGGTATTTAGCGGAAATAGAGGTATTGAGAAAGAAAAGTTTGATGATTTTGGGAGAGTATTTTTTCTATGCCAGAAGGTAGAACTTGATGGTGTCATAGTAACTCTTGTTTTGGAAGTACATAAATACTCAAAATAAAAATTTTAAAATGGTCTAGTGTTACAGAAGAAAATAATCCTCAAACTTTGCTTTTGTTATAGTTACATGGAAATTTGTTTTGGCCTAAAACTGCAACAATAGAATTCTCAAAGATCATTTTGGCAAGAACAGAGTTTATAGAGAATTGGGAACAATTTAAACTAATGTTTTCTGTTATCTCTTATTACAGGCGAATTATTGTCCGGAGAGTTCATATTTTCAAAGAAAGAGTATAACTGGACATAGAAAAATATCCTGATTATTCTTCTAGAAGCAGTAAAAGCATTTAATACCATCTAACACCCTTTTAGTCAAAACATTTAAGGAAATAGCAAGTAAGATTTTCTTAAAAAATCTATAGATATACATACATACTGTATATGTGTGTATATATACACACATACACACATACACAAATATACACACACATAATTGTATATGCAGTAGCCTTGCCTCATCTGCAATACCTTATCTTATTTTAACAACCCCACTGGATGACTGAAACCTCAGATCGTACCAAACCTGATTGTCATCAATTGGAAGATGTCTCTGTCAATGTCTTTCACCCACAAATTCAATGACTTTTTCATCTTAACTAAAGCCACTTATTATAACAGTGGCTGTAACTTTTGAAGTTTGAGGTGCATCAACAAAACAACATGAAGTTTTTCTTCCTTCTTTATGACTTCACACATGGATGATATGTTCTTACCATAGCCCTTAGCAATCTCAGCATATATAGTTTTTTCTTTCCTTATTAAGAATTTTCACCTTTTAACTTAAAGGAAACACTTTACAGCTTTTCCTTGCATATCTGAATTGCCAGAATCACTATTCTTGCATTTGGAGGCTATTACGAAGTAAAGTAAGGGTTACTTGAACACAGGCAGTGTGATACTACAACAGTTGATCTGATAATTGAGATAGCTATTAAATAACTAATAATGTATGAATAATGTTGATATCGTGGATACACTGGACGAAGGGAAGATTTATGGCCTGGGCAAGATGGAGTGGGATGGCATGAGATTTCACCATGCTACTCAGAACTGTATGCAATTTAAAACTTTTGAAATGTTTATTTCTGAATTTTTTCATTTAATATTTGTGAACCACAGTTGACCACAGGAAACAAACTGCAAAATTAGAAACTATGGATAAGGGAAGACTCCTCTACAATTCAGCCCCAAGGACAATATATTAATTAGCTATTGCTGCGACAATGTGCTATAAAGAACAAATCCAAAACACAGTGGCTTACAAAAACACAAGTCTGCAAGCAAGGCATTTGTAGTTTACTGGGCTCACTGGTTATCAACTAGGCTTAGCTCCAGTCTGCAGGCTAGGTTAAGGTCACGTTTTTTTTTCTTATTCTGGAACAACATTGATTACCTGGGACATTTTCTATTCATCAAAGAAGGCAGCAACATAAAAGACCAAGACAAACCATACAAGCATATTTAAAACTTTACTTCCATCACATCCACAAACAATTCTTTTAATAAAGCAAGTCACATGTATAAACTCAAGGTTAATGGGGAGAGCATGTGCAGCTTACATCTTTACTGGCAGGCCTTACTGAATCATATGACAAAGCATGTGACTAAATAGCCTGTGACAGGGATGGAGTAAAGACGTTGGGAAAATGATTAAATCTATCATAGCCCACATCTTTCATCATGTGGAAACATTAGAGGCTTTCCTACTAATGTCAAAAACAAGAAAACAGTATCAATGATCTCCAGCACTGTTTAATATTGTGATGGAAGTATTAGTCAATATAATTAGACAAGAAAATCTGTTAGAAACATGAGAATTAGAAAGAGGTAAAACTTTATTTTCAGAAAATCAGATTATATATAAAATCCAAAAAATAATAAAATACTAAAATAAACACAATAATAAGGTATTAAATTGTTCAGTTAACATGTAAAAATCAATAGCCTTTATATATCCAACAAAAAACTTGAAAGATGATGTTATGGAAGACAATATATTATAATAGCAAAAATAAAAATAAAAGACTTGGGTATAAATTTTACAAAAGATGTCCCAAAACCCTATGAAGAAGGTATTTTACACCTAAAAACATAAACAAAAATTATCAGATTTGGAGCAAAACAAATTAGTTATAAGTTTCAATTAGAATAATAAATAATTAAAAATATTAGGCAAAATTCTGAAAAAGGGAAATAACAAAATGACCTGAAGATTAGTCCTATTAGGCATTAAACATATCATAATGCCTCTATAACTATAATTGAGCTTGTCCGTGAATGTAATGAGTATATAGGCTAATGGAAAATGATCAAAAATCACAAGATAAATAATTTTTTATAAAAATGTGCAGTATGATGAATGTGGCATCTTAAATTAGTGAACAGAGGGATTTTTCAATATGAGCTAATTTAATATGCTATATCAAAGTACATAATGGACCATTTTTCACTTCATTTTAGAATAAATTCCAAATGCATCAGATATTTTTAAAAGCAAAACAAAAACAATATAATGAGACCTTTGAAGTACTAGACAAAAACCTGGGTAACTCTATTTAAAACTTTGGAAAGAGATTATTTTTCTAACTATAAATTAAAGTAAAAAATAATAAGAGAAACTGGGTAAATTTCACTTAAAAATTTTACAATATTTTCATGGAAATAATACTATAAGCAAAGTAAAAATACAAAATCATACTGGCAAATAAGTTTTATAACTTATACCACAGGAAAAAAGAGTTAATGTCTTAAATTTGTAAAGATTGCATACAATAAAAATGTCCATCAGTAAAGGTCTGGTTGAATAAATAACCACCATACAGCAGAATATTATATAATTGAAAAAAGAATAAGGACTATTTCTATATTCTGTTAAATCTCCAAAATATATTAGTAAAAAAAATTCCAAGATGGAAAAAAAATATATAGGGATGTTACCTTTTACTTAAGAAAGGGGTATTTGAATGTCAATGTATAATAGTTTATTTAAAACAATAATTCAGTGGCAGGATAAATCCTACATTTTTAAGAAAAAGTTTACAGGCAGGAGAAAGCAGAGTGGAGGGCTCCCCTATGAGAAGCTAGTTTTTTAAAATAAAATTCTATAGATTTAACCTTGTAACTAGATAAATATTTTGTGTAATTTTATTTAAAGACAATATTTAAAATCTAGTTTCTAATAATTGAAAATAAAATAAATTATATAAACCATCTGTACAGTGGTGGAAAATCATACAGAAAATACTAAACAAATAATTTAAGGTAATTTGACTGTAGTGGGATATACCTTGAGAACAACATTAACTGAAACTTTTTAAAAATGTTTTGTTGCTTATAGTATTGATTTTATAATTTTGGGACTATTTTGTGTCATAAATAAAATGAATAATTATTTGGATATTATTTAAAAATGTAGAGTTTTAGTGTATTTTAAAAAGGGATATAAATGTAAAGTTAATGGAACTAAATAAAATTGCTATATATTCTGTATTTGAATTGAAAAATATCAAAATAAACCTATGATGACATAAACAAAAACAAATTTAATTTCTAGCTTTGCACACTGAAAACATCTAGAAACAATGTCTAATCTAATAGTAATGAACTCCTCTAATATACAGATTATGATCTCTAATTACCATTTTCTGCCAGAACAAATGAATCAAGAATCCTTCACTAATTCCAGTTGGGTCACAGTTGGTTGGAGCATCTTGTCATTCCAGAAATCAAGAAATATTGAAATCTCCTTACAGTAAAAGATTCAAGAAACAAAAATCTTTCCTGGCTGGCCAAAGACAGAACAATTTGAGCATCATTAAAGATAATAATTGTGGCATATTTATATTTATTAAATTCGTTTAAATGCATTAGTTTATAATAGATTAAAAATAAAAAAAACCACTTTGTCATTTTCCTGCATGTTTTTCCATTATTGTAAATTTTTGAAGGACACCAGAATATTAACTATTTTGAAAGTTGATAAAGAGAAAGAATAAAGCGTTTATTTTGCCTTTTTTAATAATCCATATCTCAGGTTAACTAGACTATTTATAAGTTTCCTTTTCTAATAGCAATTCTATTTCAGCTAATAAAGGAATTAGAAATGATAGAACTAGAATATAACAATTTTTGTAACTGCTCATTGATTTATGGATATAGGCAATAATTACCTATGGCTACCAATATCCCAAAGAGACAAACATTGCAAACTTCATGAAGAAGTTATATAACACCATTTGTGAGGTTATCTTGGGAAATAATACAGCCTGATCTTATTAAGCCTTTAGCTCTAAGTACCATTTAATAGGAATTATAAGCAACCATGGAGATGTAATTATCAAGAGCAGCTTGTGAGGAATTCTACTGTTCAGCCAGCTCTATTTCCTCAACAAATGAACTGCAAGGCCAAAAAAAAAAAAAAACAAAAAAGACAGATGGAGATGGACGGCTATAAATTAAAAGTGACTTATGGGTTGATAGGTCCAGCAAACCACCATGGCACATATTTACCTGTACAACAAACCTGCACATCCTGCACATGTATCCCAGAACTTAAAATCAAACAAAAAAAATTTTAAGTGACTTATGAATGTACTTTATTTGAATCCTGACTCAAATGAGTAAACTGTAAAAAACGGAAGAATTTTCTATTACTTCCCTACTAAGTCAGTTTTACTTATTTATCTTGCTGTTCACAATAAATATTATGCATGTGTTCCCTATTCTAATATAAAACTATCTTTTTTTTTGGCAAATTAGTAAGTATAGGACTTGAGCATTCAAAAGACTCTAAGTAACGTAAAATCAGAAATTTTGTCTATTTTGTTTACTGCTTTGTCTTCACTGCCAAGAACATTATCTGGAAATTAGTAGATGCTTAATTAATATCTGTTGAGTGAATGACTCATATTTAGTTAAATGTGGAATTGGAATTTGTCCCAGTTTTCTGATTTCCAATAAAGCATAAGTGCCCCTTCACCACTCCACTGTATGCTGTCCGTAGCCTGCCCTCATAATGCCTTGACCCACCTTAGTTTACGAATCAAGGCAGCTTCCAGCATGCTCTTAGCTTCCCGCCTCAAGCAGCCAGTTTTTTGTTCTTCCCTGCCTGACAGTTTTCTTCTGTAGGAAAGTAGGCATAATCCAGAATTGCATAACCCTAGGAAAGCCTCAGGAGCAAACCTCAACAAATGGGAAATTGGAGTCAGAGCATAAATGCTCTAGCCTTTCAACCCTCTGATGAGACTTTTTTGAGATATGTTTCACTTGGTGTCCTAGAGGATTCCTGAGAGAGACCTACATCCAGTTCTCCATGACAATTACATGTTTAAGGAAACTTTAACATATCTGTGCCTTATCCCTACAACTTATGTAATAACAGCCTTCTATAGTGGAAAGAACACAGCTGTTCCAAAATCTTCATGTATATCGAATCTCCACAAGTCCTTATAAAATAAGTACTAACTTAGGTATTTTGAATTTAGAGATGAGATAACTGAAGTTCCAAGTGGTTAACTAATTTATCCAGAACTTACACCCATCGAGTAGATACTGTTGGGGTCAGGATTTCTATTCAGCTCTGTCAAAATACAGATGCCAGGAAGTTTCAGCCATAGACTGGTGCATTCCTGCATTTTGGAATAGATACTATTGGGGCTAGGATTTCTATTCAACTCTGCCAAAATACAGATGCCATGAACTTTCAGCCACAGAGTGGTGCATTCCTGCATTTTTGGATTAAGTTGGCCAAAAGAGCTAAATTAAATTATTAGTTCAATCATTCACTGAAGAATTTCAATGTCATGCAGTTCATTAACAAGCATCTGATTCTTCAGCTTTCAGGTGCTTGTACTGAAGAAAAGATTTAATCCTATAAATTACTACTTCTTGTCTTTTCATTATTTCTGTTAAGTTCTTAAGGGGAATGATGATGAAGAATAGAAAAACAGAAAAAATAAGAAGGGTGAAATCAAAACCTTTTAACAGTTTCAGCCTCAAAGCTATTTTGAAGATAAATGACATACCTAGGGCACAGAGTGAATCTTTGACTTAAGACAAGCCCCCTGTGGGATTTTCTATTTGCTTGTTTTATTGATTATTTTTATTTTGTCCTGACAGTATTTTCCACCATCAGATACATTTTGATATTAG
Organism: Cheracebus regulus; assembly: GCA_963574635.1. Taxonomy (NCBI): domain Eukaryota; kingdom Metazoa; phylum Chordata; class Mammalia; order Primates; family Pitheciidae; genus Cheracebus; species Cheracebus regulus. The sequence goes on from CAUYQU010031482.1 coordinate 12,629, forward strand.
AAGATAAAGAGATTGTCCAAAACTTGGATGGAGGAGGAGAAACAGCCAAAGAAGATGTTCTGCTTCTTAAATAACTTTGAAGGTTGTACATCTTTAATATTCATTTTGAGGAATAAAGAATTTAGACTTTCAATTTAATACAGATATTACATATATTTTATTTATTCAATGTCTCTTGAGATAGCTCTCTTATAAATGGAGTGCCTTCTTTGTATTTTAGTTATTCCCAGGAGACTTTAGGAGTTGTGAAGAGGATGATAGAGAACCTTCAATTGCCTCTTTCCTTATTCCACTTACTAAACACCCAGATAACAGCTTTAAGTTTTCAATGGCATGGATATTAACAGCAAAATTTCAGTAAGAAATTACTCTGACAAAATTGTCCTGTGGACTATTATTAGATATGATTCTAAAAACATCCTGTCCACAGACACACCTCAAATGTGGAAATGAAGTTACAGTGAGATGTTAGCACCTACATGATCATTACTGCATGTCTATTCTATGAGAGATTTCAAAATGGGCCAAAATAATAAATACTTCATAAATTACTATTATAAATAATAAATAAATAATAGTATACTGGCATTGACAATGAGTGCCCTGTTTTTGTTGTGCTAGAGTAATATTAAACAACTGAAGAAGATATTAACACCATGATCAGGGTCCCCACTGCAGGAGAATCAAAAATTATGAAAGAGGGGCTGGGTAAGAGGGAACCAGAGGGAAAATTTCTTTGGGGGGAATATGTGAGGCTCCTAGATGAGGCCAGGAGAGTGATCAGAAGTCTTCCCTATGTTTCCATTATTTCTATTAGGTTGGTGCAAAAGTGATTAACCACAATTATTTTTGCACCAATCTAATACTAAATCTCCATTTGTTTCAAGTTTCCACTGGTGAGATCGAGTTTTCCTGGAAATCCCCCGGATATGGCTTGACTGTGTGTCCCCATCAAAGTCTCAGCTTGAATTATATTTCTCAGAATTCCCATATGGGAGGATCCCAGAGGGAGGTAATTGAATCCTGGGGGGTCAGTCTTTCTGGTGCTATTCTTGAGATAGATTAGTAAGTCTCACGAGATCTGATGGGTTTATCAGGGGTTTTGGCTTTTGCTTCTTCCTCATTTTCTCTTGGTGCTACCATGCAAGAAGTGCCTTTCACCCCCAACACCCCGCCGTGATTCTGAGGCCTCCCCAGCTATGTGGAACTGTAAGTCCAATTAAACCCCTTTTTCTTCCCAGTCTCGGGTATGACTTTATCTGGAGCATGAAAGCGGACGAATACACCCCCTACCTGATTGGGGAGAATCCTTAAAAGGATTTTTTATTTTGGCCCATTTTGAAATCTCTCATAGAATAGACATGCAGTAATGATCATGTGAGTGCTAACGTCTCATCGTAACTCCATTTCCACATTTGAGGTGTGTCTGTGGACCGGATGTTTTGGTATCATCTTTAATACCAGTACACAGGACAATTTTGTCAGTGATTTCATACTGGAATTTTGCTGTTAATATCCATACCATTGAAAATGTAAAGCTATTATCTAGGTGTTTAGTAAATGGAATAATGAAAAGGGCAATTGACGGTTCCCCATCATCCTCCCCACAACTCCTAAAGTCTCCTAGGAATAGCTAAAATATGAAGAAGGCACCCCAATTATAAGAGAGTTATCTCTAGGGATACTGAGTAAATAAAACATACATAGTATCTGTATTAAATTGGAAGTCTAAATTCTTTATTCCTCAAAATGAATATTAAAGATGTATAACCTTCAATGTCACTTAAGAAGCAGAACATCTTTGGCTGCTTCTCCTCCATCCCAGTTTTGGGTCAATCTCTTCATCTTCTAAGATTCACAGATACTCTATCACCTGACTACATATCCTTCAATGCCTGCTTTGCTCCTAGGTATTCTTTTCTTTCTGCTGAATAATAATTTTTATACAGTAAAGTTCACAGATATTAAGCATGCAATTCAATGCATTTTGACAAATGCATACATGCAACCAACACCCAAGCAAGATCTACAGCATTTCCAGCACTCTGGAAATTTGTGTGTGTGTGTGTGTGTGTGTGTGTGTGCGTGTGTGCACACACATATTCCCCTTTTTACTTGATTCTTAAAATCCTTAACCTTCTGGGAAGTGGAAACAAGCAAATTTGACTTGGGATGGCTCTAATACTGTCAGGTTAACTTTCATAAGGTTCTCTCTTCTCACATTTTATTTCTCTCAAGGTCTTCCTACAGAGTCAACCTTGTGACCTCTACTTGGCACATTTAATGGCCAGAATTCTGTGATATCCCTCCAAGTTTCCTGATGTGGTATAATATGCCCTGTGTAATCCCCAGGACTGTGGATATGATGAATTTTGCTCTTGTTACTTTATATGGCACAGCTGACCTTAATATATGCAGGTCATTTGGGTGGGTCCAGCCTAATCACATAAGCCCTTTAGAAGCCGAGATCTTTCTCTGGCTGGTTACAGAGGTAAAAAAAAATAAGAAAAAAAAAAAAAAAACTGAAGCATGAGAGGAGTTTCACATGAGTGACATTTTCCTTTGCTGAGATGGAAAAGGCCACATGGCAAAGACCTGAGAGCAACCTCAAGAAGTGGAAGATGACCCCCAGCTGACAACGAGCAAAGACACAGAGATTTTATTCCAGCTGGAAGAAACTGAATTCTGCCAACAATGTGAATGAGCTCAGAAGCTGATTTTTCCCAAAAGCCTTTAGATGAGAACTTGGCCTGACAGACACTTTGATTTCATTTTTGTATTTCAGCCATGCAACGGGAAATTTCAGACCTACAGAATTACGTGTTAATGAGTAGGTGTTGTGTTAAACCACTAAATTTGTGATAATTTCTTATGCAGTGACAGGAAACTAACACAAATTATAGTCAGTGTACGAGTATGTTATAGATGCATTATACCTAAGAAACCAATTCTTGACTTTTATCATCTCTCCCTCCTACACAAGATCCAGAGTCAGAGAAACAGGATACCACAAATGTACCTGACAAAAGGAGTGGATATAGCAATGGGTGCAGAAATGGGGACATTTCTGAAATTTACTGTAATACAGAAGGCACAGTTTAAAATTTTAAAAATTTTTTACATATATTTACCTTATCTCAGCATCTAGCATACTGCGTGTCTCAAAATAGAAATTATTTCTTGAGAAAATTTTATTTTATTGGTAAAATTACACATTTTTCAGGCCCCCAACATATACTTTGTATAAAACTGTTAAACTATTTAATAAAGAGTTGATTGTATTTCTGTCTTTGTGTTTCTGTTTCTCGTGTGTTACGTTTGCTTTCTTGATCGCTGGAACAGTAGCTATTTCTGCTTTGCTTGTTGTTGAAAGAGCAGCATTCCTCATATTGTAAGTAAAACACAATCTCAAAGATTCCAAAAGTAAGAAAAAAATTTATAAAACTAATTGATCTGGAAACCTGTAGCTATTCATTTAAAAGGTAAGTTTTGAAATGAGGCATTTTCTAGGACCAAAAATTTTTTTTGAGATCCTCTCAAGTAATAATACATTTTGAAATGCATGGTCACATTTGATGAAGTATGAAGAGTTGAAATTATGATCCACAATTTAATGATAGAAAAAGCAATATAACAAGAAGTAAAGCTGTTTGCCCAAGTGAGAAACCTGGATAGAACTCAAATGGGTTCCTGGGCTCTTACTAAGGCATAAGGTGGCCAGATATTATTCAAGATATTTCATACTTCCTGTTTAGGCTAGACATTTCTCCATTAAAAATCAATACAAGACCAGCACATCATATTTAAAGCAGCAATGTAGAGTGTAGGATGCTCTCAATGACCTTCAGGAAGACATAGATAGTCACCTGTAAGAATAAACTGTGGGACAGAGGGTTAATATTAACTTCTAATTTTGAGGTTAACATTTCTTAACTATATGTTCACTGTTTCTCGATTTTTTATTATTTGTCTTATGTTCCTAAGGGGAATGATGGTGGAGAATAAAAATCTAGGTAAAAATAAGTAGAGGGAGGATAAATCAATTTTTTTTAACAGTTTCAACCTCAAAGTTATTTTTAAGATAAATGGTATACCAAGGGTATAATCTTTGATTTGAGAGCTTAGGCAAGGAAAAAGAGATGTGAAGCTATTCTCTAAACTTCTAATATTATTCCTATTCTCATTTGGAATTGTATCTTCTTTAGCTAGCATTAAAATGTATTGAACAAAAGTGAGGTAACTGAATTTTTAGACTGTCCTCTCATTTGCTTATTTCACAAAAATTTATCATGCACTGAATAAAGGCTGGATATCATTCTTGATGAGAAAAATACAAAGATGAATAGGATGAGGCCTCTGTCTTAATAAAAATATGTGAAACCACTATTAGTAGTGGCTAATATTTATTTAATACTTATTCTATGCCTGCTCCAGTTTAAATTTTTGAAATGTATTTATTCATTTAATTTATACAACAATCCCCTAAGATAGCTACTGTAATAATCTACATTTCACACATAAAAAGTAGGGCACAGAAAGTTTCTTGGGCCTTTCAGATTTCACTCAGTCAATAAGTTGGAGAGCTGAAATCTAAACCGAGGAAGCCTGGCTCTTGAGCCTGTGCTTGTAACTGCTCTGCAACACTGCTTGTCCCACTGTGCAAGTTGATATATTATTCCATATTAGTGAAATTTGACTACAATTAATTACAGAGGGCTAAGTTACCAATGTAACAGAGGCATTGCAAATCTTCATTTTTTTTCTCTTTAATAACATGGAACAGATGACTGCCAATTACCAAACTGGGTGTTCTCCCTGATTCTTCATTTGTACTTCCCAATTTCTTTTTAAAACTATTTTTACTTCAGTAAAGGGACCATTCTCCTATTATTTTCACAGAAAGGATGCATGCCTGGGGTTGAGATTTCCAAGTCCCCTTTCAGGATTTATCTTAAGTTCAGATTATTTTCCAAGAGGGATTGCTGTCTTTATGGCATGTATTCAGACTAAGGCACTAAGAGGGCAAATGGCATCTCTCCTGAGCTTCTATGCTCTGTGGTTCTTAGGATTTTCCACAGTTCACAGGAAGCTGGTGATGGGATTGCTCAGTGGAAGCAGCTTTTTTTAATTATTGGAGGGTTTGCAAGAATTGCATGGGGAAAAGTACACTCTTCAGTGTTGCTTTCGAATGCCCTTGGATCAGCTCTAGAACTAAGCTCCTCACTCTCCGAGTGCCACATTACACATGCACCATCACTCCCACCACCGCACCGTTGCTTGGCAACAGCAGTACTTGTTCTACTTGCAGGATGGGAAAGAGACAAATGGATAACCAAGAAAACCCCAAGCCTTGTAATTTCTCATACCATTTGTAGAAAGGTACAAAGTGAGTGCTCAGCCTCAATGTTATCTCAAAATTGCAGCCTGAAGGTATTTTTGTCACAACAAAGGAACCATTAGTATCCACTGCACTTAAAATCAGGGGCCCTTCAACCCTTAAAGTTGCAATGGTTCAGCTAGTGACTTGCATTTATAAGCCTGATTGCATTGCTAACTACTTGGGGGTTCAGTAGTGGTAAATTATCTGATAGTTAAGGTGTAGGTAAATTGATGAAGAAAGATCAATCTCTTATCTTTATTGAGAACTTATTAGGAATACTAATAGCTATTATCTAATGAGTATTTTCTACATGTGTAGCTTCATGCTAAATGATCTATACACCACCTTGCTTAATGCTTATGATTCTCTTGTGAGATAGGATCTATTATTCTTGCCTTAGTGTTAAGGAAATTACAGTTTAAACCCATTAAATAAATTGCTCAGTGTCATGCAGAGTGTCAGATATGAACCTAGGACTGTTTGACTCCAAAGTCTCTTAACCTTTAAGATCATTTGTCTCCTTTACTTGCTACTCACTAGTCCCTGTACCGGGCTCTGAGATTCTTTATAATTCTAGCCATTGTAAAAGCTCTCATTACACATCTACTATATGGCAGTACACAGCGGACTGATTAAAGCCATCTCTCTGTTTTATTAATTTTCTTTCCTTTAATTTTCTTATACTTTCTGTGATAGTTTAGATATCAGATAGATATGAATTCGAATATTGTCCCTACAACTTACAAGTTTATGTGGACACTGGTGAATCAAGTTGCATTGTCCATAATTATCAACTTATAATTATTATGCCATATTTGTCATGTGAAGATTCTGAGACTTAGTTTGTAAGCTAATAAATTAACTTGCCATACATAGTTGGTGGCAGAAACGGGAGACTCCTGGATCAGAGGCAAAGAACTTGATTAGTCATTGCACAGCAGACAAGAGCTTAATGTTCACATTGGTTTTTCTTGTCCCCAAGTCTCATAGGGCAATTCACAATGGCCTAAATAGATAAGCCTGCATCACAGTGGAAGAACTCTGAGATTAGAAAATCTCTACCTTTTAAAGGGGGCTACTACCAAGAATGCTCAACATTTGTCCCAGAGGGAGACATTATCTTTATTATACTGGCCAGAAAACAAATCTTCCTTCTGATCTGGAGGTAGACTATATCTCACAGTTTATTTGCTATACAAACATCCTTGAAAAGATAATTCAGAATAATAGTTGATTCAAGACATGTGGAAATGTGAGAGATGCATGGATAATTGTTTCCCAAAAGGATTATCAAATTGTCAAAAAGTGTTATGAGAAAATTGCCTGCATAGTGTCTGCCATAAGAGCAAAACCAATCATGTTTCATGAGTGAATGGAATAAAAGAATGAAGGAGCAATTGGTTGATATTAGAATCCAAATGAATAGATCTAGGAAAGATAGAAAATGGGGAAAACATCCACTTGAAGACCAAAAATATCTTCATTTCACAGTTTTTAGCTTTGGGGTCTTGGACATGTGACACAACTTTTTTGATTCTCACATTTTTCATTTATAAAATGGGAAATGAATGTGAACTCTTCAGAGTTATGGTGATAATTACATATGATTCCCCCTGTTTATAAGCATATAGGCATATATACATATTTATATATGCTTATATATGTAATATGTTGTTTATGTAAGATTATATGTCACATAGTAGGCAGGTAATATATTATTGTAGACTCTTGTTTTAATGCAATAGAAATAAATTTGAGGAAACTTCAGCAGACAAAAAAAAAAAAGAAACATGGATATTTTTTGAAACCCAAGTGTAAATGTGCTTCAAGGCATCAAGAAAGATAGAAAAGAAGCAATTAGAAACCACTGAATGGCTTTATGGAGGAGAATGACATGATCTGATACCTATATCAGAAACAGCACCCTTGTTGCAGTGTCAAAAATGATAGGAAGGGAGAAAGAAGGCCAGTTAGGGGTTTTCGGGGGAGAGAGGTAATGATAAACTGGGCCAACATGGTGGCAACAATGAGGGGAAAAAGGGGTGGACTTTGGAGTCGGTTACAAGGTAGTTTCCAGGTAGCTTGGTAATTGGCCAAATGCGAGGGAAAAAAGGCAATGATGGAGATAAGGGCGAGGCAACGCCATGCCAGTCTCACAATCCAGGTGAGTGCTGCTGAATTGAAGGCCTGTCTGAAGCTTTCTAGAAGAGGCATATTTCTGGGAAATTCATGAAGCTCAAGTAATCTCCAACAGTTTGAGAAGCAAATAAACAAAACAAAAACAAAATAAAATCCTTCTGAAGCAGCGTGATTTTCATGAAAATGCACTAAGATGAACAAGGCTGAGGCTGTTTACCCACATAAATCATGGAGTAGCTTTGCCATTTTCAGCTCTCTGAAACTTAGTGTCTACGTGGTTTTCAGCAAAAAAAGAATCGAAAAGCTGGACCACCGTGTTATAGGATTTATGCCGGTAAGAGAAGAAAGCTTTAGAATATGATTCATTTGTTATTTTCCAGTTGTGTGATCTTGGGCAAGTCACTCGGGTAACTTATTTTTCTTTCTCTTTATAATCAAGATGTTATAAGAATAGATACTTTGTGCTGATCCCTATTAAGCATATTGAAAAGTGTCAGGCACATAATAAGTAAGGGCTTCATAAATATTAGAATCATTTTGAATACTATCTTTCCATCATAAGTGAGGAAAGGGAACTTTAGAGCACTTAAGAAATATTCTAAGGGTTCCCACATGATAAATAAAAAAGGTTAGCACTTAATCTCAGATCAATCAGAAGCCTTTCTCTAAATGCAAACAGTCTCTTTGCGAATTTAACGAGGGTAGCCCAGGAGACGTTCATGTGTGGGACAGCTTGTCACCAGCAGGACATAGGTATTTAGAGAGTTTTGGGCTGCATTGGTCTCGTCGGAAATTTTATTTATCTTGTGTTCATCAAGTATGACAAAACACATGATATTAATTAACAGCAGTTACAAATTCAGGTCATAGGTATCAAGGTGGGAACAATTTTTTATCAGCTAAAGCAAAAGCATCTTGGACACTAGCATAGACTTCCATGCATGGGAGATAGAATGGAAATTAATGATTACTTACTGCATAGTTCATTTACTCCGAAAACCTCCAGGCAGTCATTTGGATCAAATATATAGAAACGGTAAAGCCAGGCCTCTAATCTGATGGCAATAATTATTCATAACACAAAAGGAAAGGGTAATGTTGAAGTACATTTGATCTGTGCTGGACAATGAGGGAAAATGTAACACATTGAAATGCATTCAGATTCCAAGGAAAATCTTCAGTCAAAAGTAGAAAGCCAGATTCTCTCCTTTAACCAGCTTAACTTCTCCTTGGACTCCAAATGCATTACATATAAGCCTGGTGTTTAGGTTGAAAGAGTGTTAAGTTACACATATAAAGATTCAAATTTTAAATGTTGGTTCTGTCAGTTGTGTGACCTTGAACAAGCCATATCTGCTGTGTGTATTTCCATTTCATCTTGTGATAAACGCAATAGTTGGGCTTGATTAGGGGATTTCAAACTTCTCCCTCACAGATTATATACTTTTTATGATTTTAATTTATTAAATAATGACAATGACTAGCACACAATTGATTCTTCATTTTTACTAATCAGACACAAATTGTCAGTGTGGACATCTAATTATAGTGAAGTAACCCATTTTTTTCTTATCGGTCCAGACGAGTGTAAAACAACTCCATATTTAGATAGCCCAAGAATGTTTAGGGTGGGTGATACAGTTTGGGTGTTTGTTTCCATCCAAATAACATGTTGAATTGTAATTCCCAGTGCTGGAGGTGAGGCCTTGTGGGAGGTGTTTCAATCATGAGAGTGGATCCTTCGTGAATGCCCTGCGCCTTCCTCTTGGTGATAAGCAAGCTCTTGCTCTGAGTTCACAGTAGATATGATCTTTAAAGGTGTGTGGCACCTCCTGCCCCACCCCTCTCTCTCTCTTGCTTGCTCTGCTTTCACCATGTGACATGCCAATTCCCCCTTTCTCTTCCACCATGACTGTAAGCTTCCTGAGGCCTCACTAGAAGATGAGCAGAAGACAACACTGTGCTTCCTGTGAAGTCTTCAGAACTGTGAGCCACTTAAGCCTCTTTTCTTTATAAATTGCCCAGTCTCAGGTATTTATAGCAATGCAAGAATAGCCTACATAGGGGATGAATAAGACAATCTGTAAAGAATAAGAATTTACTATCTCTTCTTCACAGCTTAAAATGCTTTCTGTGTTAGAGTCTCTTTTGATGCCTCTTATTTTATGTGCTGCTACTCTCCTTTCACTCACTATTCCAAAACAACACAAGCTTCTGTTAAATTTTTTAGTCATCAAACACTTTCCCTGCCTAAGTTTATTCATATTATTTTCTTATATTGTTCTTCCTCCAGCTTTAGTTTAAGTGCCACCTCCTCAGAGAAGTCCTTGGTTCCATATTATCCAAGCTGATTTTCCCTTGCTGATTTCTATACGGTAATTAAGCATTTTCCCCTTGGCTTTCTTTATGACATTTTGTATCTATGGATATATCTGTTAATTTACTTATTCATTGTCTCTTTTCCCCACTTGTGTGAAGACTCTTGAAAAACAGCACTGTGTTTGCTTGTTTGTTTATTAGATTTAACCAGTCTACCCTAGCATGATACTTGGCATACAGCTGACAATAACTATGTGTTGGATGGAGAAACACTGTAAAATAAGAAGTCTTCATAAAACACGAAAAGCAATTTTGATATATTTTCTACTAGTTTTAGAAACTGCTAAGAATATGAAGAATACAAGGGATTAGTTGGTTCCAAGGCTTGTTCATAATTCTAACTGGTGTGAGATGGAACAACAATTTTTACAATAATTATTTTAGTAATGTTCTTATCTTGTCTATCTTGTAGTATATGCAGCATATGTTGCTGCAGTATATGTAGTATATGTTCCCAAGACATTTTTGACAATCTTTTTATTTATAAGTGACATTGTAGTATAGTTTGAAGTCAGTTAGCATGATGCCTCCAGCTTT